>KV425626.1:48817-141688 GCA_001632425.1 Neolentinus lepideus HHB14362 ss-1
TGCTTTATACTAGCCTCCGGTTTGTGTCTGTGTCTGTGTCTGAGCTCAGGGCATCTCTGGTGTCCTATCTACCCTATATCCGCTGCTGCTGACAGTAAATCGGCTGAAAAATGTCATTAAGCACATCTGCAAATGAAACCAAGTCTGCTGTCGCAACTGGTCAGTCTTTTTGTGCTCAGAAAGTAAATGATCTGACTCTCATGCCCAGTGCTACAAGACCTTCATCTCAATCTGAACTGGGAGTACAATCTCGTCCGAGTCATTACTAGGGAGCGAGACTACTGTAACATGCGACTTGTTGCCAGCGTTGCCCCGAGTATAAAGTCACTGACTTAGCATACGGGCATTTCCAATGCTTCGATCTTGTTTGACCAAAACTCACTCAATTGGACATAAAGGACTTCGATTTTTCGCCGGAATGGATACGCGCTTTGAAGCTATGCACTTATCTCAGGACGTGTGCTGTTCTTCCGATGCAAGGCGCATCAAACGTGTCACGGCGAATTCCCGACGGACACGTTCTTGCGCTCCCAAACTTGCATCAGCTAGCCATATGTCCCGATCATCTCGGCAAATTGTCGACTATCCCCCTACTGCCAAAGCTCCTAGCCAGCCTCTCGACCTACAGGCTCGTTTGTTGTCGGCCATTCTGGTGGATATCATCGCCAGGTCGGACTGTCGACTTGGAGGCCTGCGCATATTCTGTTAGGAAGGATCATATCTTACGAAAGACACGGCTGAAAGCACGAGGCAATTGTTGTCGGTGTCTTCTTTGCAATATCTAGAGATGCAGGACCACGATTCCTTACGCTACTCTTCGCAAAATATCGTTCAAAGCCTTTCAGAAAGTGAGACCGGTCAGTATACCGTCCCAGAACTTTGCAGGTTAATCCTCACGTTTGGAGGTAATGTCAGTATAGTCTCTGCCATAACGACGTCCGAGGACATGCTCTTTTCTCGAGCCAGTGCGAGTAATCACGGTCTCAATTCCTCTCTTTAGCACGTCAACAACAGACTCGCAGATAGGCCAAACACAGTAACAGAACACTGGAGAAGGTCAGCTCCCGCTACTATTAAGCGAAGGAGACTACTGATGGAAAGGGCAGAGGATTTCAGAGCGGAACATTGATGACCACAGGCCGATTTTTCTGCATGCCCTCCCAGTCTTTGGCTCGAACCCATCCTGTCGTACCGCATTGAGGACAGAATGTCTGTAGAAGGATCTCTCAGTCTGCTAGAGAGGATAATTACGAGCCTATTCCAGTCTTGACGCTGGGCAGAGAAATGCCGGTGAACTCGATGACGGATTATTAGCGTCGAGAATCGGAATACGACAGGACACAATCCTTGTCGAAGGTTCTTGGTTTCTTGAATTCACTGAGTGACGCAGCAATTCTTAAGTGGTGTAGTTGGTCGTCAGAGACCTGTGTTCCTACTGTGTACCATATTTTGCAACCGGTGTTCGGGTTATACACAGTGCTTACCCGTCATCCGAGGAGCAGTCCTGTTGATATTTCAGGATAGATGCATAGTACATGACAAGTACCGTAATCCGAATCCCTGACAGCCATTTCGGCAAGACGTCCATATCAGCGGACGAACTCGAGTTGTTAAGAACATGTCCAAGTGCCGCAGGAAGGGAACGTCTGCGAACAATGACTTTGAATATGAGGGCCAGCTAGAGCCTCAGACGACTTACCTGAGGGAACAGGGGCAAGACGGTGTTCCAATACGCACATGAAGCATCTCCGGTGAAGTGGTCACCAGGGATAGCCTCTGTGGTGGAGTTTCCGAGTATTGCCAACGTGCTGTGGCATTCTCAGTAAAGCAATAGCGTCATTTGGGTGAAGATGCACTCACGTCGTGTTTGCGGGGTCGTACAGATACCAACTGCCAAAGACGAGTGAATTATATATCTAAAAGACGCGTGCAAGCTTACCCGGGGATCTGTGGTCCAGTCCATGGATCTGCAACATAAGACGCTGTGAGAGAAGAGACCCTCATACAGCAGTGATTAACACCCACTCTTAATAAAGTTGGTCCATGCCGTGACCATCAAATTGGATACGCCGATCTCAAAAGGAGTGGCAGGCTCATAAGGTGGATCCCGTACGATGTCCGCCCAGTTTCTGGGTTGTAAGATATCAGCCCCACGAAGCCCGAGGAGAGCAGGAATAGGCTCACCCGAAGACGAATCGAATATCGGAACCTCCACAGAGGATTAGACAACAGAGACATCAGTTCTGGGTGCTACAGTTGCTTACCGTGGAATGCCCCAATCGACACTCCCAAAGAGTTCAAATTCGCGGCCACCAAATCGAACTCGTATCTCCACACAGGCTCTCCAAGAGCATACGTACGCCATAGGCCAAGATCACTGACGAGGCAGCGCATGTGAGCGTCTCGCCACATAGCTGCGGAGGCGTTGAAACCGTAGGGGTATTGCCTAGACGCTCAAACATCAGGTTGCATTATCATGTAACTGTTCGAAACGAGCTCACGCAGAAGGCGTGGGGTATATCTGTTCCAAAATCGAGACGTTTGACCATGGCAAGTTGAGGCTGTTTGATGTAACCTGTATGAGAAATTAAATTTCGATGGCTTCCAGGAAGGCTCGCGAAAGCCCTCACATAGCCCGTGATGTTTGGCCAGTAAGCAGTTGCCTCGCCGGCGATATTCAGATTCCCCTCGTCCTGGAAGAGAGTGTTAGCTCCACCAAACGGACTAAACCATCCTCACCCCACCCCACCCGTCTCTCAATCACATACCCTATTAGTCCCAATCAGCATAGGGAATCTGCCAACTGATCCTTGCTTTGTCTGAAGAACGTAGTCTTTGAAGACTGTAATGTTGTCGATGACAGGCTGGAACTGAGCGTTTGTAGCAAGGGCGACGGACTGCAGCAGGAAGGCGTCCTTAGTGCGTAAGCACTCTAGCATACCTGAGCCTGTAGGGCAGTTGACGGTGTTGTTTGACGCCACAATGGCGAGCTGTTGGTCCTCAGGCCACATTGGTTGTGAAGCTAGAGGGATAGGTGAGTTTATGTGATACAACAAAATGAATATGAACTCACTGTCTGCACTCTACGAATGTCGTACATTTCAGCATAACACGAAATACCTGAGTGTCTAGGAGCTTGCCTGCATGATAGCGCCGATGATGAGCGGGTCTTGGTTGTAGTACTCGTTATAATATGAGATGTAGAAGTTCGTCATTTCTATAGCCTCTCAGAATTGTTCATCGATGTTGTAGACAGAAGTCTACCAACCTGCGCCGACGGACTCGCCTGCGCAAATCTGTCAGACGAAATATAGACGGATACGATCAGACCTTACCTCCAAGGACAATGTGGCTAGGATCGCCACCGAATGCAATAATGTTATCCCTTGTCCATTCAACAGCAGCACGCGTGTCAAGGAGAGCAAGGTTTTGGGTTCCAGATGCCATTTCGGATGAATGTGGAAAAGCGAACAGGGCAAGTCGATAATTGAAGCTGACGAAAACTATGCCAGTTGCTGCGAGGTGCGAGCCATCGACCTGGGGATTGGATGAAGCTTGACTGTTGAAGCCTCCTCCGCTAACGCGAGTTCGAAGTCACAAATGTATCCTCAGCAGACCGAATGGGCGCACGAACGTGATCCATACGTAGACAGGTAGCAAACCGGTATTGTTCGCTGGTGAGATGACATTGACCCTCAGACAGTCCTCACTCTGTACAGATGTACCATTGTAGCCGTTATATCTAGCAAGAACGGGTCAATATGTATACTGTCATCGAGCCACCATGCACCTACACTCCCTGCATACATGCCGGACCATATGCAGTAGCATCGAAGACCGTATCGGGATCTCGGACCACGGGTTGAGGGGGAAGCCACCTATTCGCACCAGACGTATCTGCAGCAAAACGCATTCCTAGCCATTTATTCAGAGAAACAGCAGTCGTGTTCGTATCCAGATATCCCTGAACCGGACCGGATGTTGTCTGTACAAAGAGACTCTGCTCGGTCCATGCAGCCGCAAAGGCCGCTGTGGAGAGCAAGAGTGCAGCGACAGCCTGCACACCGCGCGTCATAGCTATTGGATATAGACGGGCCTGTGGAGGGTCTGAGGATACCTGAGACAGAGGAGTCCTCAGGAGAGCACGTCTTCATGATTGATAGTGATTTAAGTACCCAGCAAAGGCCTGCCAGTTGTCCAATATTAGAGCTGGACTGAGCGTGTTATGCGGGAGACTTTCGGCATTCGATGCACTTTGTCAATCTTGGTGCCTATTTCTTCCCGCTTTCCCCGCTGGAATTGAGTAACGCAAGCATTGAGAGTAACGAATTGTCGGGGATAGTTCGGGAAGGGAAGCAGTCTCAAGGGTAGGGCTCTGCAGAAACGACGCCCCATGACCCTTGTGTGAGCAACAACCGATGCGGCGTTCCGATATCAATATTCAAATAGAGAGCGCGTCTGCGCGAGGGAAGAGAAACGACGCCTTGCAGGTACTTACTTTAGACACCTACACATCGAAGTTCAAGTATAATTCTGTGCAGTGTTGGTATATGTCGCTACGCGCTACGGATCAGGGAATAGACTGCTCGCCGGATGTCTAACCGTTTGGAAGATCAGTGACTATGGTCGGGCGTTCAGTAGCGTTACACGTGGCTCAGCCCAAGACGACATTGAGGGTGAAATTTGGAGAAATATATTACAAAACCCATTTATTCATTACTTGCTTCTTCCAAAAACTATAACACCTCCCCCAGATGTATGTACTTCTACTGCTCTTTATACTTCTCCTTTCGTGATCTTGATCTTGCTGTGAGACGACATCGATGAGTGAGAGAGAAAGTCCTAAGATACAGACCAGAGTAACGGCGGAATAGGATACGCGGATGGACGTGTGACAAGAGACGAAGGAGTGAAAATAGATTACGAGTAGCAGATGCAAGGAGGAAAAGATGAAAGGCGGTGAATTAATGAGTCCGTGGCTCTCGGCCAGCCTGTTCCTGGTATCTCTATCCAGCGTCCCAATGAGGCTGCTCTATGCGAAACGTGGTATGAGAGGCGTGCATGACCGAAGCATGGTGAATGGGTGGGGATGAGATGCAGCGCGAGCACGAAGAAGCAGGAGAGGCAGGAAGTACGAGAGGATGGACATGATGAAAGCTATGCAGCACTGTACAAGAACAGATTGTTCGTGGCCGCAATCTGAAAATGAGGATCAAATTATATGAGCATATCATGTACATCAAGTGACGTCATGCTACTAACCGCGATCGTATTTTCTCTCGGATGCCAGCTCGGATGCAGGATCTTTTTATTGAAGTCCAGCGTTTCCATCTGCATAGCGTCCCGCAGCCCGCTAGACCGCGCCCCGTTCTTCGCTCCAGGCTTGTTGCCGGGTAATGGACCTCCAATCTTCTTCGCCTTGAACGCCGACTTGTCCGCCTGCAGAACGACGTCGTTCAGGGTATCTGCATCGTAGATCCGGAAGTAGTTGTGGTACGACCCGGTAAGGACGTGCCTACGACGAACGCCGACATTAGCATACAACATCAATAGCTGCCGTAGGGTCAATACAGAACACTCGGCTTACGCGCCAGCGATGTAGTAACGAGCGAGAGTGATACTCACTTGTCGTCGCCGCCCCAAACACACTCAAACTTATCAAATATACAATCGTTCTCGTACAGATCGCACAGCTTTCCTCTCAGGTGGTCGTGTATTGGAATCGTCTTCACAGGTCTTGTGTCCATATTAATATCCCAAATCTTGAGCGATAGGTAGTCCCGGGAAAGGATGTACCGCCCGTCATGACTGAACTTGACGTCCGATATCGATGAGATGATCTCGGAGAAGAACGACCGATTCGACGGATCCTCTTCCTCCTCGAACACTGGAGAAGGAAGGGGGGTGTGAGCATAAATGCAAAGGGGTTAAACATGACTGGCATACACTTCGCATGGCGGTCACAGAGTGCCGAGTCTCGCATGTCCGCCAGTTTAATATTACTCTTTGAACTTGAGTACATGAAAAGGTTGCACTGCGACGGATGGAACTCCGTCGCAGTGATAACTTCCGTGAGTTCCTCCATATTCGCGGGTTTGATGTCCACGATGTCTGATATTCATGAAGTCAATGCACTACTAGCTTCCTCTAAATGAACCACCCACTGAAGCTCTGATCACTGATATTCAAATTCCACAGGTTGATTCTCAAGTCATCAGCACTGATGTATGTCTCCTGGTCCGAGTTGACGGATATCGAATGGATATGGTAGGCGTGAGCATTAGAGTACACTTTGCGGGGCACGGCGGCAATGATGTTGTCTTGATGGGCCATCCGCGGTAATCGGAGATGCGACTGTGCTGTCGGTGGTGGCAGAGGCCGCTGTCCGTCATGCAAGTTCGATTCTGACACCACTCGCAACGACTTCTCGAACACCTTCCACAGCTTGATCGTTTTGTCTGGGAGTGCATAGGAGGCGGAGATAGATCGATCACAAATAAGACGACACCATTTTGAAGAAAATACTGACCGTTTGTGGACAGGAGGAAGTGGGCAGAATTCATTCGCTTACACCACTTGATCTTGTTGATCTTCTCCTCGATTTCAAGCGATTTGAGGTAGTCGAACTCTGGCTCATGTGATTGGAACTCGGTGTAGAATTTGTACTCGCAACCCTTTTTCTGGATCGCCGCACATCACAGAATTCAACGCAAAGTTCACGCACAGTGCGAACAGAATAGATCCAGACAAACGCGAATATTAGTGTCGTGCTCATATCGTCGCGCCATCAGCCCGAAATGGTATTTCGGCGCAACTGATGCAGCGAGGACCACGTACCGACTCATTACGCTCAAACAAGACGACACGGCCACCCTTGTCTCCAGTAGCAAGGTAGTTGCCTGTCGAATCGAACTCGACAGTCGAGATAATATCGGCTGGATGGGCGTCGCGTGATTAGCACCTCGGCGCGGGGTACCCCCACACCAGACGATTCAGAACAAATGCAAGAGCAGCACAATGACATACCTTCCGTGATATCCTCGACCTCTCCCTTGTCCCCAAAGCATTGCGCAAAGCGCCAGTTTCCTGAGCTCGACGGGTCGGTGTCCATGGCTGTTGTCTATGGATGACTTAGTCGTAAGAGTCTTGATCTGGTAAACGTCAGGATCGATGTCGATGCAGGCTTATGTTCTTCTTCGTCGTCGTCGTCAGTGAGATCGTGCGTGCGTTTCGTGTGGCGCGTCAACGGTATGGATAAGAAAGTGCGAGTGCCTCGTTGGTGCAGGGCCCGCAATACGTCGATCTCGTTCTGGGCGCTGCTCTCGGTTTGGCATTGTTTGTCCTGGAGGCCTCGACGCCACCCGACATACCCCGACCAACACACAACCAACGTCCATCATCACCAGAGATATCGTCGAGCACCATGCCCATCGCTCCCATCACAGGAAAGCTCAGAAAGAGGCTTTGGCTTGACCTCTCCGTCGCCCTTGGTCTCGGCATCTCGTCCGCATATGCCTACTGGTGCGTTAAATTCTCCCCTGGTCGCGTGTTCCTGCTAAGTATTCTTTATAGGTATGGTGTCCACTTGAAGATGGGTGAGAATGATGCTCTTTCTCTCGAGGTGCATTACGTTTTGTGACACGGAGCTAACACGTATCTGCTCTAGTACAACGCCAAGAGGAATTCTACCTCAAGCTCGAGAGGCAGAGGCAGCTGCAGCAGTCATAAGAAGGTGCAGGATGTCCATACTATGAGATGTAATACGGTCTGTCGCGCATAGCGCAAGCTACCGCATCCGCAGCTTAGTTGTTGGTGGACCACTCATTTCTCGAACCACGAATGTACGATGTTTCATCAAACCACGCGAAATCATTGTTATGAACAGCAACTAATCTGAACGTCCACCATAACACAACAATACAAAGGTGGGATTATCAGACGAAGCGCGAGGTGAGTGAGATTGTGACCCGTACATCTAGGATGGCCAATGGAGGTCGCTCGAGTTGAGGACAACAAGCGCACAACTCGATTGTATCTCTTAGAGGACCTCGAGGTATGAGGTATATCCTCTACTCACAGCAGCCCGTTGTGGGTTGCAGGGTGCAGCGACTGGGCCGATACCTATTGCCCCCAAGCAACGAGTTGTAGGCTGGAGACCCAGCGGTCGAGATTTCGCCTGGATCGGACCCAGAACCATACTCAAGGTTTGGTGCAGGTCGTGAATATAAGACGTCTCATTAAACCGTGCGAAGCGCAAAACCAATCTAAGAGCCGTCCATAAAATATCATATCAATACAAGAGCCTACGTAGAAGTCAACAGACACGAATTGGTAAATAAATATCACTCCCTCCTCAGTAGCCCCATCTCCCGTAGTCGGTCGCACTCCTCGATCTTCTCCTGGTCGATCTGCCGGACCTTCTCCCAGTCCGTTCGAATCCCAAAGAATCCAACCTCCGCCTCCTTCCGTTGATGTTTCCGATCCATTCCTCTTTGGCACTGATCATATAGGTTCTGCACATAGATCTTCTCAATGCCCTTCTCGAATTTGCTGAGCCCGGGACCTAGACTCGTTTCTCCAATCCTCGCTATCTCGTCCGCTATAGGGTGCTTGGAGAATTCTCGCTGGTTGACATAATAATTGACGTTGTACCCGTGCGTTGTCCGCTGTATGTTGTACTGCATGGTGGGGATGAAAGAGAATCGGGGGTCGGGGATTTCGGGCGCCGAGAAGAGCTTGGGTAAAGCAGACAGGAACGAAAAAAAGAAGAGGACAAGTATGGGCAGAAGCTGAATGAAAGCTGAGCCTGCGCGAGGCTGCTCGGCTTGTTGATCCCGTCGTCGTTGCCGTGGCATGTCCCCGAAACCACCACCCACACGAGTTGTGCGGAAGCCACCCGGACCAAAGGATGCAGAAAATACTGCAAACAATTAGAATCACAGCAGACCGAAGAGGGCTACCACGAACCTGGGCCGCCAAAGCCTCCGCCGCTGCCGCCGAAGAACATATTGAAGAGGTCTTCTGGGCTGATTTCGCTCTCAAAGCCTCCGCCGCCGAAGGGCGATCCAGCGAACCCTGCCGGTGATGCTCTTGCAGATGACATTCCGCCAAAGCGGGATTCAGGGTCGGATCCATGCGAGTCGAATGCAGCCCGTTTTTGAGGGTCTTGCGACGGGGGTCAGGACATATTGCAGACAAACCCATAGCACTGCAGTTTACCTGATAATACCTGGAAGGCCTTGGAGACCACTATTACAGGTCGTTAGTGCCTAGTCGTGAGCCCGTGAATGCAAAGACAGAGTACTCACTTTTGAACGCCTCGTCAGCTCCTGGTGCTCCATTCTTATCGGGGTGTAGCGCCAGAGCAAGCTATCCCACTAATTATGGTCATTCCAAAATTGTGAGAACACCGAACTCACCTTTCGATACGCCTTCTTGATCTCAACCTCCTCACAATCCTTCTTCACAGAGAGGATCTCGTAGTAGTCCGTCACCTTGCACGCCCTCACCCGCTTGACCACTGAGTGCTGCTCTGGCGTAAAATCCCTCTTCACTTTCTCCTGTCCTGCACTCCCATTCGCCGCACCAGCACCACTAGTGCTTGACGATGGCACATGCCGCTGCTTAGCACTTGACGCCGAGGGGTGCGCTTCCGCACCTGAAGCAGATGTCGAATTCGAAGGGCCCGCACTACCAGATTCTATTTCCCGCTCAATAGCAGCGAGAAATTTCTGCGCCTCGGGGGTCTCAAAGAGCGAGATGGACTTCTGGCAGAACTTGCGCGCTGAGGTGAGATTGCCCGAGTCCCGGTGCCGCTGCGCTATCGAGAGCGACCGGAGTGCTTCATCTTTATTACTTTCCATCTACTGCTTGTGTATGCACAAGATAGGAGCAGATAAAGGGGGTGAGACAGCGGCAGGGAGGAAATGTTCGAGGGGACGTGGAGGTGGGAAGTGCAGACGTATCCAGGTACACTACAACTAGTTTGTAGCAATGCTTGTAGTGGTCTATACAACAGCTTGTAGTCGCTTAGTCATTCACTACAAAATATCGTTACTTCTTATCTCACGAACTTATTGCCTTTCTAGTCTCCCAGATCCTTGGTCATCCAATATCGGATGAAATAACTTCTTCATATGCAACGCCCACCGCCCAAAGTAACCGACGAAGAGCCGGAGGAGCTCAAGCACTTTCGGGAGGCATGGAAGGCTGAAGTCCAGCAGAGAAAGATCCAAACCCATACCGTGCAGTCTGCCGTTCCTTCAGGGAGTCATGACGCTTCCACTCATGCTGTATCCGGACCAGGACCTGCAATTGATCAGACGACGGGGAAGAGACGAGAAAGCTTGAGAGCGACAGGAAGCACGTCTCCCGAACGCCGCTTTGTCGCTGGGGCGAAGCACGCGTCTGTTACGCTCCCCGCGCAGCCTGGTCCGTCTAGCGAGACCCTTGCGAGTCAGACAATCGATCTCGCACCCCTGGGACGTGTTCTGCAGTCCGCAATAGACGTGTATCGTCGGGCGATTCAGCATGAACAAGGTGGAAACTTGGATGAGGCACTGCGGCTCTATCGCCAGGCGTTCCGTATGGATGATAACGTCGACAAGGCGCATCGGAAAGTGGAGAAATTGGAAGAGCTACGTATCCAGGCAAAGAAGGCATCTATCGCAACCGCTACTACTGTTGAATCTGGGGCAGACGTAGCCTCCCCATCCGAAGTGATTATTGATGGCAAAACGCTTGACCTGTCCCCCTTGTTCATATCTACAGACGAGAAGAGGACATATGGGGTCGACGCTGTCGTCACCGGTAAACTTGCAGACCTCCTGGAAACCTTCCCAAAGGACTTAGGTTTTCAGCCTGAGGACGAGAAAGCGAAGTTGCATATTCAGAAGCTCCCCGACGAGCTGCTCATCGATGTCCTCCGGCGCCTGGACCATACTTCAGTTGAGCGCTTCGCCACGGTTAATAAGAAGGCAAGGATGATCAGTCTTGATTCCACGATATGGAGGTGGGCTAGTTCAGTCTCATTTCAGTTGCTCATGTCAAGCTAATGATGAAACTCGGTGTGTGCAGAGAGTTCGTCCACGAAACGTATAAGCCTCCTCAGATACCTGATGAGAGAGATATCAAGAACTTTGTGCAACATTATCTGTACGATTATCGTCGGGTTTATATAGAGCAGCCCCGTCTACGTCTAGACGGCGTTTACATCGCGGTTTGTCACTATGTGTGAGTCTTGGTTGCCTCAGTAATCGTTCTTTGTAAATATGGACCCTTCAATTAGCCGTCAAGGGCTAAGCCAGAATGCTTGGGTCAATGTGCGTCACACTACCATTCCTTCATGGAGTTTGTAGTGACTTGAACCCACAGATAAGCCATCTAATCACCTACCACCGATTTCTGTAAGCCAACATCCTCTATCCACTGCGAAGAGATACGAAATTCACGTTATTTAGCCGATTCTTTCCTGACGGCCAAGTGATATCGTTGCTCGCAAACGAAGAGATGACACCTCAGCAAATCATTCCGCTACTTAAATCATCGCTCCGCATGAAGGTAGTTCCGAGTCCCTGCCTGTGACACCAGGAATATTATACTGATAAACCACTTGTAAGGGCATGACCATCGGCAATTGGCGCCTCGAAGGCACCACAGTTTATATAACCGACCTCATCGACCCATCATCCCTCGACGTAAGTCGCACCTCAAAACGCTACGCTTTCCAGATGACTCTGTCGCTACGTTCGCGTCCACTCGGCAGATGGAACAAGTTGGTCATGTCAACGTACGAGACCGTTAATATAGAGACGGGCGAGACCGAATTGTTGCCGTTGAAGCATGACAGGCCGTTTTGGTTCTCGAAGGTCCGGTCATATTCGGCATATTAGCTAGAGGGAGCGGATTAAGTACAATGTTGAATTTAGCGGTGCAGATGTTATCACTGTAAGCGTAAAATTATGGTAGAGGTGTCGGGTGCGACGGACTAGCCTTGTTATCACTGCGTTACATCCAGACATTTCCAAGCGTCTATGTAGCATGACTGCACATCGCACAGGCATGAAAACCTTAGTTACGCCGCCACTGGCACAGCCGTGCTGTCCCTCCTGGCTCCAGACGCTTTCTTGAGCAGGGACTGCTGGTACATCTCCCAAGCACGGATCAACTGAGATGAATCCGTCAGCATGAGTGCTCACATGCTAAAGAAAAAATCATACCTCCTGCTGTCTCGAGATCATCCCCTCCAAGAACTCTTGCAGTGAACTCTTGAAGTCCTCTATCCGCTCCTGTTCGAACCGCGCCATCTCGCTTTTAATCAACCTCGAAGCCTTCTCGAAGTCTTGCTTGGCATCCAAAGCGCGACGTTCTGCCTGAGATGACGACGTTAGTCCATTGCACATCTGGCCTCCTGAACAATGAAGAGATCACCTCTGCGATCAAGCCGAGAGACTGCCCCATCCGATCACCTGGCACTTTACTCTGTGACCGGTTCTTCTCGTGGTTCTGCTTCACGCGCCGAACCTCGCCTTCAGCATTCTGCCAGGTATGATACGTTCGCACTCGGGATGCAAATGCCAACTGTACAATGTTATACATGGGGATAAAAATAATCTCCGTAGAGACATCGAGCTTACTCGAACAGAGTTGATCATTCTTGCGTATTCATCAACTAAAATAAGAAGCCAATTCAGGGTTCCAGCGTCGCTAGTGATCATTCGGACACGCACCAGTGCTGAGAATTGTGGCTATATCCTGGTTTGCTTGCATATTCTGGAGATCCTGCGCTTTACGTTCGACGTCTGCCATTGCCATGAGAGACTGTGTCAGTTGCTTCCCGATATCAGACGACGTCAGATCGCTCATGGTCTGCGCAAATTCGCCAATTACGGTAGACATCTCTGATCATCAAAATGCAATGTCATCAGTGTTGTAAAAGACTGTATAGATCTTTAAAAGCTCGATCCCACCTGCTCGTTGTTTGGCCACTGCGTCGATCGACTTTACGAGCCCACGTAATTGGGACTCCAGACTATCCAAGTATGTCTTCTGCCGGTCAAACCACTAGAAAGTACTTGAGCATATGCTTTACTATATTTTATGCGTACGACCTACCTCATCCGTCTCATAAAACTTCGGCCCTGCCAAACTCTGACCAATGGAAGCAATGAGTCCTCCTCGTTCATGTGCAATTTCTGCTTTCCGATGTTTAATCTATGAGTCTCGATCAATTTCAAAACCACTCGGAAAGAGTAGACATGGCGACCGACATCCAGTGAAAATGTGTCGCTCTCTAAGAACAACCTCAAATCAGAGTCTTTGCCTAGGACAGCATGGTTGGCAATCTTGTTGATGCACTTCTCCAACGCAAGCCGACGTTGCTCGACAAAGGACTCGTCGAACCGATTGAAGGGGCTCTTCTCCGGTACTGGGGGAACGACAACGCCCGGGTTATTATCTGATAATGTTTCGTATAGCCAGAGGAAATCGGAGTAACGGCGCAGGACAGAGAAGGTGGATTTGCTGAATAGAGGGGAGGTAGTCTGGGATATGTTTGTCGCTATTGAACGATTATGTAAATATCTCAACTCACTCGGGTGTGGACGGTGTACATGGTATAACCCCGGATAGGATCACCAACTTTCTGAGGGTCCTCAACACTTATTGTAAAAACGGGCTGAATCTCTTTGTCGCTTTTCACCGCAGATGTTCCAGGAGCACTCTACAGCAAATACATTAGTTAGGGGACGCAATACAATGTTTATTTTTGAATAAAAACAAGTACATACCGATGTAGAGGCACCCCGGTCTGCAGACTTCAACGTCTGCAGTATCGGCCGATCGTCATCCTCATCGTCGTCCTCATCCACAGCATTTCGCTCTGTAGATGCCAAAGCCGATCTCTGATTCACAAAAGATGCCTGCATGCCATCGTTCCAACCTCCACCGAAGCTCTCTCCACCAAGCGCAAGGCTAGCGAAGGAGTTACTGGATGCGGCGGCGGAATGAGAAGGTTGTTCGAGCGGAGAGACAACAGTGCGGTAGCTTGGAGGTGGAGGAGAGATAATAGATGTAGACGTCTGAGTTGGTGGAGGAGATTTGTGTGGAGGAGACGCAGGGGATTCAGATCTAGCTTCTGTCATCTGTGGTCCGGTGAACGATTGTGTGCCTGTTAATCGAGCAGTAGACACGGGAGGTGTCTTCTCTGCGGACACATCGTCTTGTACAGGTTCGGAGGTGTGCTCAGGTTCCTGCGGAGGTGGTGAAGGCGCACTCTCTCGGAAACCTGGAGTACGGGGAGATGTCACTGTGGACTCCGCGAGAGGTACATCATCTGCTTCGGATGATACGCTTGTAAGGTCCAACGGCCCCGTGGACTCCTCCTCTGGTCCTGTCTTGAGCACACCAGTATCGGGTCCACCACTGGTCGATAGACTTGTGCTTTGGTCTCCAAAGCCGTCATGGACCGCGCTCTGCGTCCAAGTGCTGGCCCATGGATCGGGTGAATTGGACCTGGACTTCGCAAAAGGGTCCTCGAAAGGATTATCCTCTAGAGCACGTCTAGAGGACGAAAGCAGGTCGTCAAAGGCGTCCATTGCGCCGAACTATAAGGGGCAGCACTAAGACTGTACAACCGATGTGGCGGGACTCGCGAATCTCCGCCAATCACCAGCTTTAATTAATTTTCACTTGGTTCGCGTCTCTCTACCAACTACAACACCTGAAGTACGGATATGCTATTGGATCTCCACAAAACTGGTGCTTCAGATAGGTAGGCCTGTGTTGGATAGTTCAGGGCTCACCATGGTATCCGGTTATTTCTGCATTGGCAACCTCTGTTATCCTCAACGCCAGGTAACTCAAGCACTGAGTAAGGAATCGGTGATTGCGATTGATTCAGAAATGAATCTAGTATGTGAATAATCCTTCGACATTTGCCGCGGACGCGGTTGACGTCTACAATTCCCTTATGATTCTGTCTTGATCGCTCACGTCCGGGCACATTGGATCGCTCGCCTCGCTCTTTAGTAACCTCTGCCTTAGGCGTCCTCACCTGATGCTTTATAAGGAAGAACTCGAAGCTCTTCGTCTAGCCTAGAACACTCCCAAATATCTTTAGCGGTTACTCTGAGCTTCCTCATTTTGGGCTGATGTGTATGTATGCGCCTCAGACCAACGTGAGATGCCCAGAGTAAACCCTGCCAGTAGTGAGGTAAGTCAATGTGACAACTAAAGCGGCGTGCATCGCCCTTTCGCGTAGGATGCCTTACTGAATTCATTGGTTAGGGACACCATCATGATCGGGCGTCTGCCACGCTCGGTCAAATTTAGGAGGCTATGGCTGTTATTCCTTGAAGACTTCAAACTGATCTTCGGTGCTGCACAGATGCGGCTACGACCAAGATAGCCTTCAGATGAGGCTGAGACATGATCTAAGTCCGTTTGATTTGTAAGATACTAACTATGGCGTGCCCAGTAGGGAGCCATAAGCGATCGGCCGACCACAGCAACAATCGGTGCCCATCACACTGTTTAACTCTGGAGTTCGCGCTTGTGCACACTCCATAGTCGGACATGGATTCAGGACTGCACCTTGCTCGGGGCTTCCGACTTCAAGACTGCTTGTATCATCGGGCATCGTCCAGGGTGCCGGACAGTTATCCTCTCCCACCTTGGCTGTGTGAGGAACACAGCCGATCGCAGCTCCTAAGTATCGTCTATCTTTCACGGCGTGAGTGAGCTAGGAATTCATGTGCTTCGACCGATCGGCATTCAACATTATCACGTTCACACCTCCCAAAAGCCGCCAATGAATCCTGAATCCCTATAGCAGCAGATGGACCGCAGAGATTTCTATATTTTTGTACGTTCCGGCTTGCTAAGCTTCGTTGCACTGCAGTAAGTCCTAACTCTCGGTAGTGCAATTTTGCTTGGCAACTGTCAGGCACACTCACAGCAAACTTAGTCTTTCTTTCTGTGCCACTCACACCGATGTTGGGAAAGATGGAGCCGGCGGCATCTACATCACTTCAGTCTTATTCTCATGTCAACCTATGCGTTGGGACCTCTCTCGAGGACGTGATTGTGGCGTTGTCTGACATGACACGAAGCCCTCGGCGAGACAATGCCCAGCCGCATCTACGGAGACTCGGAAGTCAGTGTGCGCAGGTCAAGGTCGCGGAGGAGGTGTATTTCCGGCTATCATGCGTAAGATGATGTTGTCTTCTGCGTATTATATAGAATCTACAATTACATTCTGTGCTTACTGAGATAGAATAAATAGTGTCTGATGTCTGAGTCATTAAGCGTATCATATATTTACATTGGGTATCCAGTGAGAAAAATGAAAGCATAAGCGGCCAGTGTCACCGCCTATACGACGAGCACTTGTGTTTCTCTAGCATGACAGCGGAGGAGAAGAAACGGTGACAGCTCGAACAAGAGAATTCGCAGATTTTGCCATGCTGCGCCACTTCATGACGAAGACGGTCATGCTGCCTGGTGAAGGTCTCCAAGCAACCTGACTGGGTGCAAGGGATGACCTTGCGCGGCTTGGGGATGTGGACACCAGAGTGGACACGGCAGGTATACTCCGAGCGGAATACGCGAGTACACGTCGGATGGGGGCAGTGATATATGTAGAGATACGACGGTTTATTGCGGGCCTTTCCTCGCCGTCTCGGGGCAGCAGCTCCGGTCGCATTCTTGCTGGGTGCATCCGGCGTTGGGGATAGCCTCGCGTCGGAACGATTCAATGACTCGGGCTCCGGCGTCGACCTTTCACTCAAGCTATAGAAGCTCGTAGCGGGTGTCACCGATCCAGTAGAGGAGTCCACATCCTCGCTTTGGACAGGCAGGGCGGGTGGAAATCCCGCAAGAGCCTTATGATACGGCGAGGAACCCTCTGACGCGTACACGACTCGAGAAAGATCCACCTCTGGTTGTTGTCTTGAGCACGGGTCTCCTATTGCAAATCCTGTAGTGCTAGTGTCAGGGCGCTTTGAATTTCGTGCATACTGGAGGCCGCTTTACCTAAAGCCTCTGACTGAGATCCGAGCCCTGGCTGTGTATCTGCGTCTTCGAACGCTCTGAAAAAGTCACCGGCGCGGGGATCAGGCATAGCAGTGAAATGCCCCGCGTAAGACTGGGAGGAGGGGTATGAACTGGATATCGATATACTCCCGCTCATGTTTGGCATGTCTGTGGTATACCACGTCAGTATCAGCTAAGAGAACTAAGACCATGTAGACGCACTAATGTCATCCATGAAAGAATCGTCGCCGCTGGGATGCCTATGCTGGAGGCTAAAACCGCCAGTATGATAGGTGCTTTGAATAGTATGGCTCCGGCCAGAGGCCGCGTCATAGCCTAGAGGAGACCTTCAGTTGTACGGCATTAATATCCAGATAGGGATACGTGCCTTGTACGAGGGGATTGGGTAGGTTTAACCAGCTCTGGGGAGGACTTATTGGGAGGTAATTAGGATCCTCCATTTTTGGCGTGATTGTATATCCATGCGCTTGGCCCTGAAGATGGTGTTGAAGAGCGTCATGACTTGAGCAGGAGCTCCTGCTATTATATTGTGCATCTATGCGTGCCGTAAGAATCTTACAAAATTAATTTGGCATGCTTCATCGTTACTCACCGAGATCAGTGTTATAGGCATTGGCGCTGGCGCAGAGGGAAGTTTCTGAGGCTAAAGCAGATGCCTCCGGAGATGTAGAGTCTATTGCATAGACCTTCAAAATGCATCGACCGTCGATGGCAAGGTGGGTCGTCTCGAACTTGATGAGTGGGCTAGACCCACATAAGGCAGGACTCTGCCATGGCTGAGGTGGCCTGACGGACTCGAATGAAACTAGTGGCGGTTGAGTCACGTCCGTAAAGTCTAAGCAAACCTTGAAGCCAAGTAATTGCTCTATGGAGAAAGCAGCTTCTGAGTGATTCATTTGGACAACGAAGACAAAGAAGAAAGGGGCGGGCGGTGTCTGCAGTCCTAAGAACGGAGAGGCTCTTTGTACGTCAGGAGACCCTGATGCAGGATAGTAACCAACTTCTTGGATTCCAGGCCGTCTGCGTTAGCACCCCGCCTAAAGATGGATCGGGATCTAAGCGAATAGAAGATTGTTCTGACTTTCCTTGCTGCCGTGCCACCGCTAGTCGCAAGGTGCGAGGGTAAGCCTGTGAAACGTTGCCCCATGTCGGGGTGTCCTGATGATGACGGAGATGCATCGTTGCGAGGAGGTGGCCACCTGTGAGCGTGACGTGACTGTGGCTGCGCACGTACTGTTATCGCTGGGGAAGCCAACGGCAACTGCAAAGTAAAGTGGTAAGTAATCTCGGGCCGCTGGGATACAAGTACGGATGGAGTTTCAGAGAGGGGTACTTAGGCCGAACACTAACCGTTCTATCACTGTGATTATACAGAGGAGGCGGCTCCCGTGATAATTTTGTAAGTCACGATCACGATCTTTGAAATACTATATCTGAAGTCGACCTACAGTGGTACGGTGGTACCTGGAAAAGAGATTCACTGACAACATTTGTGTCAACAGAGTGAGATGCAGCCAGTCGAAGGTCTATGGCGACTGATGGGATACCCGTGGTGGATGAGTGCCGAGTAGGCCGAAACTCAAGTTTGTAAGATCGAATCAATGTCTGGAATATAAAAGCAGAACCGTCAAAGATGGCTGTTGCTGTCAGCGTCAGCGCTATTGCAGGAAGATCGGAAATTGGTTTTAGGCTGTTCTGGCAATAGTAGGCGCTGCGAGATGCGCCCTCTGCATACCAGGCACCGGCAGGGGGAATTGTAACCAACACAGACGGAAGCTTCTCTCAATCTAGTCAGAAGTTCTCTATCAGCGTGCTGTTCGTAGTCTGTGGTCGGAACTCTCGTGACACCTGTCTCCGGAGAAGCAAATACATGGGGTGCTGATCCGGTCGCCGAATATAACATCCTGAGAACAAGCTCAGTAGCAGACCACCTCCCGTACGCGTGCAACCACGGTCCACATCTGAGGTCGCAGACACCGCAATCCCCAGTCGTATATTGTTGCTGTGCCGTGGAGGCACTCGCTAATTTAGGTCGAGTTGCACAGCACGGGGAAGGTCCTCCGGGGTTACTCAGCCTTTACGGCCTTCAAACCACCGCGGCCTAATATTAACTTATGATCTGTGATATAGCTCAAGGCTAGGCAAGCTCCAAGTGTTTTGACTCCTAACGCCTCTGCCATCACTGATGTCAGAGTATCGGTCGTCACCAATCAGACACCAGTGAAAGAATGTCTTTTTAAGTGCAGTAAGCCCTGCGGTAAGCGTAAGATCTGCCGCCGTTAGAAGTATATACCGTCTTATGAGGAGATCTTGAGACTGACCATGCAAATTCTTTGTCGTTGTGAGTGGTTCTATCGTGCTGGTGAGAAACCCTGCCACAGTTCAGTGATGATCGTGTGATAGGGGTTGGGTTCAAGAATACACTGTCAATAACAGCTTTAGTATGGCTTTGGTGTCTATCACTTGCTGCTGTGCCTTGGACCACGGTCTCTAGGCCGATACACGGAACTGGGGAAAAGGGGAGTAATAAGAGCTTCACATCAATGATCGACACAGCCATGTGGCCGCAGTAGCATTAGATCAATATGATCGACGCACTTGATAAGGTAAGAAGGACCATAGCCGCGGAGTCGATGTTTTTGCCCATGCGACGTCCATGCGATATCCATGCGATATCCATGCGACATAGTGCTTCCACATTAATCGCTGGTGGGTTTGCGACAATTCCTCGTATGTAAAAGCTGCACCACCTGTGCTCTCATTTACAGCAATGGAATGCACACAGTCATATCAGAAACTCCCTAACTCTAGTTCTGAACTGATTTTCTACGCATTCTGTATTTACGTGAAGAACTTTCAGGTATCGTAGAACCTAGATTCGGCGGCTCTTGAATCTGACATTGCAACATCTCGCCATAAGTGGGTTATACACCACTAACCAAAACGCATATGCACTGCATGCGGCTCTCGTCCGGGTATCCCCGGAGTACTTTCTGTGGCTGCCAGTGCGGACACACATGCAATACATGATTACTGGAGGGTTTCTCCAGTGTGTAGCCACTGCGTGTGCCTGGCGTGCGGGCGGGTTTATGTATTTCAGCCCTATTTCCTGCTGGTGGACTCATGTAGCGAAATATGCAGTACTTGAATATTATCATAAGATGTGCACCGTGTTAGTCATGGGCTAGCGGTACGCCACAATGCTGCATGGACTACACATCTGCAGCGGTCTAATATCTGTCAGGGGTTGAGCTATTGAGGATAGTCCAGGCTGTTCCAAAACCAGATATATATGTATCCAGGATATAATGTAGCTACATCGACTTGGAGATAAGGAAGCGAAACGCAGAGCATATGGGTACATTCGCAAATACATTGCCTGACATCATTCATTCATACGACCCGACACCACGAACAATGTCGTGCACCTCCTGAATCCAACTGGGGACTGTCGCATTGTAGTTTATCTCCTCCCTCTCGCCCGCCTTCCCATATGTCACAAGGTCATTGTCAATGTAGTACTTCAATGCCCTGCACATCTGTTCAGTTCCATGATCTACAGCCAGGCCTCGCATAATATCACTCACCCGGAAGCCGCAAGGTTGTCTCCATCAGCCTCCTCCCGTATCTCCTGCAACTCCTCATCAACCTTCCTCCAGAAGCTGTCATCGGCAATCCCCCGTTCAAATAGTACGTAGCGCTACCGCACCGAGTCAGGGAACAGCATGAACAGATAACATAAGCCACTAACCATGATAGCAACACGAGCAGCAATTTCCAAGGATGTAGTCCCGCAAGTCCCGATCACATTCTCTGTCAACGTCCAGAGGTCCACGTCCTTGCTCTCCTTAATCTATCAGCACATCAGTAACACTACTGGATAGATATTAGAATAAGTTTACCTCATCTTTGACAACACGACGTCTTGAAGTCAACGCAACGCCGCAGCATTGCTCGACCTTCTTCCACTGCGCATGGTCCTTTTCAATGTCCTTGGGGAGGTCAAAGCGGAACTTCTTCAGTATCGCCTGCACGGACACCGAGCATCAGTAACAAAGTGAGAGCAGAGAGCCAATTGCACTTACCAGGACATAGAAGGCTGGCTTATCACGGTAGCCATGCAAGTCGGGTGCAACTAAGACTGCATGAGCATATTTCTTGATATTTGTCTTGATGTGAATGAAGTTGAAAGCGCCCGTGAGCGGTGACAGTCCGGGCCGATTGGGTAAGTCACACGCACCTTGAGATTCTCCGAAGGGCCTTCCCACTGCTTCTTCCCTTCCTCGACATGCCCAAGGACCTTCATAATCACAACTTGATTCATAAGGATCTGTGCGAGTTTCTTTTCGAGACCGGACTATGGTTGGCAACAAGTCAACAGCCCATCACGCTGAAGTAAGAGTATCAAAGTGACAACTTACCTTGTTGAATGCGTGAACAGACTGAATCTCGGCAGCATCTAGTTTCAAGCGTTTGCTTTCCTTCTCAGTGTAGGAATGCAGGTTTGATGTGCTATAATGAAGTGTGGCACTTGTCCCAACAGCGGCAGCACCACTCTGTGGACTGGAAGCACCTGAGCTACGAATCGCGGGATCAAAACCATCTGCAGCATCCCCTGCATCAGAAGACAGGTTGAGGTCATCATAGGTGCGCTTCCGCCGCTCAGGTGTCGTAGGCGGTGCTGAAGATGATCTCCCCGGAGTGGAAGGTGGCATCGGTGCTGGACGTTCATGCATCGCGGCACGGAGTCGATCTTTGTCAATAGGCATGCTTGAAATAAAAGTCAGTGTCAAATGCACCCTGAAGATGTGATGAATCTGTGAGATCAAAGTGAAGAGAAATGGTGGTTTGATGAATGGTTGAACTGACGCGACTTGCGCGATCTTATATATTATCCCGGTGTGGCAGCCACAGCCACCGGACACGCGTTGTGTTTCTTTGTTTGTGGACGCGCTGAACGTGGCTTCACCCATTACAGAATTGTCAGGAAATTTCTGCCTTGATTTTTTCCTTATCCTCTGCATCTCTCATCATGCCTGGCCCTCCCAGGAAAGCTGTTAATGAATGTACGAATTTTTATATGCAAATAATAATAATCTTTGACTCAGAACTTCAATGCAGGCTTCGAGCTGGGTCCCAATGGTAAATTTCATTGCAAGATTTGCCGTCCGTACAACAACAGCAAGCAGTTTGGTCGTACAGGCCTAGACAGCCACCTTCTTTCCCAAGACCATGCCACCAGCACACGTCTACAACAGGAGAGAGCACGGAAGCAACGAAAGACTGATGCTGAAGAGGCAATGTACAAAGCTCGATGGGCTGCTGCAAGTCTTGCATCGTGGTCTGCACCTCAATGCACCACCCCAAAACCTTCCACTCATCTTGCTGGAGATGCAATACTTGGCGACTTCCGTGATGAGGACATTGTCATTTCAATCGGAGCGACACCCATCAATCAAGCGCGCAAACACATCTTACGCGAGTATGATGAATTCCGCCTCGGTACAGCTTTACGGATGGTCAAATCTCTCGGTATTGGCTTGGACTCACTATCGTGTGCACCAGAGTGTGAAGATGAAGAGATTGTCAATAGCACACTTACAAATGTGATGGATAGTCATGGTAAACTACTTGCTATCTTGTCTGTAGGGATGTACTAATATGTAACTTCACGGAATTCAGCTCTTGATCTGGAAAGTGACCCTGACATGGATGAGTGCCATGCTCAAGCCTTTGCAGAAGGTGACCAACCGACAGACTCTAAAGCCTGGTTTCCATATCCAACAAAGACAGTGAGTGTACTTTGCATATTGACGGATATGCACTGATCTTGTCATACAGATGTTTCTACTTGATGTCTTGGATAATCTGCCACGGCTGCGGATATCAGATGCACTCATGCGCATGTTCCTCTGGGTTCTTCGAGAGGCAGGGGCCGCAAGTGTCCCATCTTTCAAAGCCTTACGTAAATTTCAAGATAACCAGCGGAAGGAGTCGGGTATCAATACGGTGAAATGTGAGTCCGTGCAGGGAAACATATTTTACATGAATGATGTTCCCGCACTAATTGCAAAGGTAAGTTCTGTTCTCTGTGTGCGTTCCGTGTGCATATCTCATCGAAAACCCAATAGGATTATGCTAATCCATTGACACGGCCTCTAATGACCTTTTACCCCCATAATCCTTCGACTGGGGTGTCTGAAGTCTGGCACGGGGGTAAACTCAATAATGAGACACCATTGGACCAGTTGTGCCCCCACTATATTGATGAAGCTGGTGATTTCTTCTATGTAAACGAGATTGCCGAGTTGCGGAATGGAAGTTTCGCTATACCCAAGCGCTGGAAGATGCAAGATGCAAACACCTTATACGCTGATTCATACACACTTCATCAAGTTGATTGCAAAGCATGTTACATTGTCGATGATAGTGCCTACACCTTAATCAAGGCAAATGACTTCAAGTGTAATTACCTGGATCTCCTCGAGCAGAGGCGTGTTCCAGCATGCCACCGTGAGTTAATTGACAGACATCAGATCACCAGTGGACTAAACATTTCGATTCAGAGTCATCGCAGCATCACCTTTCCATCATGCCTAACCCATTACGGGAAGTCGCAGAGGGTGAACCACTTTATTCGAGCTGGATAACGGTTTGGGGGGATGATGTCTCCGCTAATCGTACAAAAGCATGGAATAAACACTGGAATGTCTATGTGACACACGATAACCTACCTCGAAGGCTCCTGCAGCAAGAGTTTCACGTTCATTTTGCCTCAACCTCACCGAACGCATCAGTTGTCGAGCAATTTGGTGCGCTAAAGAAGATGATAGAGTATGCTACACTCCAATCTCCTGTGCTGTACCATGCAGAGCTAATCGATATATTATAGATCTACACATAAAGAACCTCTCCGAGTTCCCAACCCTTTCTCTGACAATTTCTGCCGCTTCCGCCTCTTTGTGATTGATGCAGATGCTGACAATCCAATGCAAAGTGAGGAGTGTGGACATATTGGTGGTAACGGAAATCATGACTGTCGTCGCTGTAAGCGCGGAGGTCCCGAGGCCCTGAAGGTGACAGCTGAGGGTTATCACAATCTATTTGAGGTTAGTTCTGGTTAAAATCCTATTAGGGAAGCACAATCTTAGCCATATTTATAACAGCCGCAAGAAGCACGCACAGCCCGTGATACACTTGCAGAAGTACAGGCACAAGTGCGAATGGCTTGCTCAGGTGTTGCACAACCAGTCAAGGACCGCCAGAGTTTCACTGGTGTCAAAGATCTCTATACTCAACCATGGATTGACCAGTTGATTGCTCGAGCTCGCCAGCTTAAGGCTGAAAATCCTGGGCGCCCGGAAGTAGAAATCTCTGATGAGCTGATGGTGTGGGTCATAGATCATGGCAACGAGATCTATAACCCTTTCCTACAGGTGGAAGGTCTGTCGAGAGTCTCCCTGAACATTTTGTAGCATGAAGGCTAATCCGGTGCTCCAGGATTTGATATAAATCGTGATACGCCCGTGGAAGTCCTCCATACGATACTTCTCGGTGTTGTCAAATACTCATGGCACATGATGCACTCATCAGCGCTGCAAGAAAAAGATTACAACACTTTCTTTCTTAGACTGCAGTCAAGTTCCGTAGATGGTCTCTCGATACCCCCAATTCGAGCAAGCTATCTCCAGCAATACCGGAACTCGCTCATAGGCAAGCAGTTCAAGCAGATTATGCAAACAACAGTGTTCCACATACAGGATCTTGTTGATGAAGCTCATTTTAAGCTTTGGAAAGCAGTCGGATTGCTTGGTGCATTGCTGTGGTACCCTGAGATAGCAGACCTTGAAGAGTACCTAGTAAGTGAATTCTTGGGCACTGCTGTATCTTCCCCTGACTCATTCCACCCTGACTGATCTTCTCCAGAAGGATCTGAGGGTTGCAATTGCAAATGTCCTCGATACATTTGCATCAATTGACCCTGCCAAAATGTGGAAGAAGATCAAGCTTCACCTGCTCGAACATATTCCTGATGACATTCGGCGGTTTGGTCCAATCATAGGCAGATCTACGGAGATATTTGAATGTTTTAACGCGATCTTCCGTTACTGCGCAATCTTGACAAACCGGATCTCTCCAAGTCACGATATTGCGATCCAATTGGCAGATCAAGAAGCACTTAAGCAACGGATTACGGGTGGTATGTGGATGACTTCAGATGGCAGATGGGTCCGTGCTTCCGAGAAGGTGAGACGCTTCCTGGAGACACA
The DNA here is from genome assembly GCA_001632425.1 of Neolentinus lepideus HHB14362 ss-1. Classification (NCBI taxonomy): domain Eukaryota; kingdom Fungi; phylum Basidiomycota; class Agaricomycetes; order Gloeophyllales; family Gloeophyllaceae; genus Neolentinus; species Neolentinus lepideus. The sequence continues at coordinate 74,140 of KV425626.1, forward strand.
TAAGATATTGCAAAACCATCTCGGTTGGACGGTTACAAAGGCAAATGAGACCGGTATGTCACCATCTTTCAACAGTACTAGAATGTTCACGGCAGCTGACTCAAATCCTCCAAAGGTACAGCGCGACCGGTCGCAATGAAAAAGCGCTCTGATCTGAAGTACAATGATACTCAGGCAAGTAGATCCCTCAATTCGGCTGCCTATTCACGTGAGAGTGTCTGGATACACGGTGAGACAGTCATTGCAGCCTCAGAGGATGTTTGCAGGTTAGGCTCGTGGGTATTCGCAAAGTCACCTTTTGATGTAAGTGCCAAAACCTCTCAGCTGCGCATGGGGACTGATCATCAGACTTGTTTGCAGGGATCCACGATGACCGGCCGAATTTTGGAGATCCTCATCGAGAGGAATAGTTGTTCCACGGTTGTTGTCCTGGAGCAATTTGAAGTAGGAGCGGAACGCCACCCAACCTATGACATGCCGACTTTGTTACAGAGGCACAAGGAGCAAACTACTGTTACTGTCAATGCCAAGGTATGATGATGTTATATGTATGATGGACGAGGAATCCAAACTAAACCAATGCTGAAGGATATTCATTTTATTTTCAATACACAGCACGACTGTCTACATGCTGGCTGTGCTGCATCGGGTACTCGTCCTCACTTGCAAGAGCGGCAAGAAACCCAGATCCAGCAGAGATTTATTGAGCATACTGCAGTGGAGCGGTATATCATAAATATGCATGCCTTGCATAACGCACACCTTATCCGTTCAGTTCTCCCCCGCGAATTGACTCAGCCTCGATCATACGTTGAGGATCGGAGGCAGGCTCATGATGTGTTGGCTGCGAAATTGAAAACGGACTACGATGCTCGGCAGAAGAAGCTGGAGGAGAATCGAGAGAAAAGGAAGAAGGAGAACACATCGAAGAAAGGAAAGGAAAAGCAGCAAGTGCGTGCGACTGGTGAAGAACAGGTTCGGCCACAGCTCTTGCCGGCAGACGATTCTGTTGAAACATTGGATACGGTGCAACCTTCCAAAAAGCGGAGGCGAGAGGAGAGTTCTGGTGACTAAACCTTAGATTATGCGACACTATATGTATTTTGGACAGTATAGACTTAGATCTATCATCATGATATATCTATCATGTATGATGCAGCGGAATCTAATTCGAGATTGCACGGGTACACTAAGTGTGGGTGCTACGTGCGAGATCGTAGGTACAACATGATATCAGGCCTCTGTACCACCTATACACTGCGCACATGCCCCGCACCAGGATAACCGCACAGAGCCATCGGGCACAACTTTGGATGAACCTGTGAGTCACGCAGCTGTGCCATTGACGGAAAACGGTAGTTAGCCACATGGGGCAGTTTCATGGCTCGCATGCGCGTCTTCCTCGCGCCTGACACCGGGGACAGGATTGGTGGTGTAGTCACCGGGTTGAAATGTGGATCTCGAGCCAGCGGGGCGATGATGTGAATATCATCACTTATCTGCAGGTCTGTTATACAGCGGGAGTTGCAATCTTTTGTACCATGCAAAATGTTGGTGAGAATGCTGAAATGGGAGTAAAAGATAATATCTTGGGCTGTGGGAATAGATTTTGATCAACATATTGCAGGCCCTCAAAGAATGGGACTGACGAAGTGTTCCTGACTACTCACTAGATGCACCATGTGATGGGACGGACGTGCCAGTAATTAGTTAAGTCGCAAAAGTTTGGGAGGGCGAGACACCCGCGCTGCGACAAGTGGTCATTGCTGGAGAAGATACCAGAGACCGGCATAGTCAAGTCCCGCTGCACAACGAGATAGACATGAGCCGGAGTTGTTCTCGCTTCGTGCCGATATACTTGATATAGCTAGTAGAACGCAAAAATCAGATCAAAGTAAAACAGTTCAGGCGATCAGCGGCATTTGAGGGTGACAAGTCGTAACGCGCGATGTGATTCATCAGTTTCAGCGGGGGCCGTCAGAAGTTGTTCACTTCAGGGAGTTGTTACAATAAGCGGGGGCATTTGCGACGAAGACAGATGTTGACGCAGAAAAGCATCTTGCATCATTCAGCCACTGGTTTGTATGTGCATGTTTGTCTCTCAATAGCTAGGGTTATACTAGTACCCGTCAAAATACGGATAAATGTAGGTGCTAGTCCGGACAAAAAGGCGGCCCCGCGCAGCGGACGCCGGAGCCAATCCAGACAAAATGTCGCTCGGAGTCGGTCATCCCGGTTCCATAATCCGGACACGGGAGGCTCGCCGGTCGCCATGCCGGTTCTAGTCCGGACAAAAAGGTGGCTGGGATGACATGCTATCCTAGTATAGTGTTAGAGACTTGTGATACCTCTGAGGACCGTCGCGTATTCCTTGACTAGTACTTATAGTGGACCTACGGCTACCGAAAATTATATAGTTTCTGGTACACAGCGGGCATCCAGACTCCAGAGGCATCTAGTGGCTGAATGCCTCGGACTGCGTTGACCGACACACGCTCTGTCCTAGACTTCTCGGTGCTCTTCTTATCAAAAGTGGGCGAAAAGGCAAGGTGAGTGATACTCAGGCCCCAGAGTCTGATGAGGGTGACTCTTGATCAGTCCGACGATTTCAGTGGCGGATGTATATCGAGCTCTACTACAGACATATCTAGCACCCCGTAGATGATAATTAGCAGTAGGAGGAGCTTATGGTAGGAAATTGTGATTTTTTCGCTTTTTTTTCGGAGGCCGGGGGCATAATCCGGACAAAAATCAAGCTCCAGCTGAGGCCAGATTTTTATCCGGACAAAAAGGCCAGCGGGCCCGCAAAATGTTCCGGACATGAAAATCTCAAGTTGGCACCGGCATCTATCGGTATTTTCAGGGGTCCTGTTATACTTACAGTCGACTCTCTCATAACCCATACGGGTCCGTGGACGTCCCCAAGTATGGGTTATTGCAGAGTATGAGTTGCGAGAGAGGTCATTAAAATATCATTAAAATACAAATTATATATATACAAGAATAATACTATTAGAAGGTTCTATAATATCATGAATGAATGTTTTGAGCAAAGTAATCGGTAATCTGGCATCGAGAACTGATTCCAGCTCCCTGATTTGCTCATCCACGTGACTTCCTCATCTGATATGGTGACATGAAGGGTGGCGAGCAGCATCCGGTCCCTTCCAAGTATCATATCATATGAGTTTCGCAGCTGTAGAACTAATATTTGTGGTCTATTGTCACATCAAGTATAGTAAATTCTGCCCAAAATGGAATAAATGTATGGGTTATGATTGGCTGAGAAGCCATGGGTTATGGAGTATTACAGAGATATGGGTTGTCACGTAAATTAATTAGGAACCAACTTGGTGGACGCAAAAATGTATGGGTTAGAGCAGAGTATGGGTTGTTAGAGAGATGGGTTATGAGAGAGTCGACTGTATTACTTCTCAAGGTCAACCGAGCATAGCCAGGTCCTGCCAGGATGAGCTCGGAGCTCATACGATTCTTCTGTGACTATCCCAAGTTTAGAAGCAGGACACGAAAGTTTCACGTTTCGTCTGTGGTATCAGGTTTACAGACTGGCAGCGAAAGCTGGGACAAGGAAGAGAAGGTTGTTGTATACGTCTTCGGCGATAAATAATAGTAGGCAAACTACGCATCTTGTTAGTAGCAAGGTACAGGATGCACTTTCAAAAACGTGCTCTGAACAGCATTCTCCGGCATGACATTTATGAAAATCATCGAGATCGAGCCAGCTTCGCAACGTGGCAACCATCCATCGTCAAGCCTCGTTATGTTCGTGAGATCGCCTTCGTGGTATGCAGTCGATCATCGTTGAGATTAGAGAAAATCAGCTCGTTCCACTGGAGTGCCGCGCAGACACGTGGAAATCTGCATTGACACATGGCCTTAAACTGGTTGGAGAGAATCTGACTTGCGGCATAGTTTTCAAGAAAGTACTGATGAGTCCATCATGAATGGGGCTTGTTCGTTACGCTGTCTCACCGTTGGCTTCACTCATCCGTGTCGAGTAATCGTACTTACGATCACGCTCATGTTCGTCGTGGTATTTTTCTGGTTATGCCATGACGGTGCGGGTCCTCGCACGTAGCCGAGAGGTACGACGGCTTGATAGCAAGCGATGATCACCCCGCGCCGCCACAGCACAGCAAATTCCGGCGAACAATCGATTCACCGTCATATGCCATTGGCATATCATAGTAGTTTCGGTGGTAATGAATGTGTGGGATCGAGGTTGCTGAGAAACCACGGATTACCTGACTGTAATCATAGTAACGTCAGAAACCGTCTTTGCACGTGGATGAGGTGCCCAACCTTTATGAGTTTGAGTACTTCTTGATGGCACGGCGAGCATTCGTACATCGCCATAGCATCGTCAAAAAGAAATGGTCTCTTACAACATGGTACAGGACAGGCCTGCCTCCTGTGATATTGCCACATTCGAGTCAGCGGGATTGTCTTGCCACCGGCTCCACAGAACTCGTCTTGACCTGGATTTTCAAGACTCGGCCCTGTGGATTTCCCAGGTAGCCGAGCTTGATGGACCTATTCGTTCGCCAATTGATAGAAACGTAAAGTTAATGTAAAGAAATATACAGGTCACAGAATATTGCATGAAGCAAACGCATAGAGTAGAGGATAATATATGTACATGGTATGACGCTAGGGTTAGGAGTCTGCGAGAATCGTCTGAGGCAAAGATCTGAATCGGGGTCGCCACAAGCGTCCGTCAGAATTGCTTCCATGTCTAAATTATATATTTCTCAATGACAAACGCATTTTACAAAGACTCAAATATTGTGAAATGATAGCTGGTTTCGTTTACACTACAGTTTGAGGCAGAGCAATCTCAGACTCATTGTAGAAGATATTTTGTCGGTTACATGCTTCAGGCATCACGTGACTGACGCGCGTGGAATGTAACGTTCGACGCGTGCCTTCGACTCCCAAAACCTGGCCAACAACCTGGACCACACATTCTCTGTCAAGTTTCTCGTGGAAGGACCGACAGCATAATCCGACACAAATTCAACCTATGCCAACGAATGGACCCATGCAAGTCTCCCTGCGACAGCTGCCAATATTAATACTTTTTCGAAGAAGCGACGACACAGTAAACCTCTCATGCCTTACTTGATTGAATAGTTAACCTATAATGCACAATGTCTTCTGGTCCATCACAATACAGTTGTATTAACCTATTCGACGTATATATCTCTTCTAGTACGTCCGGTATAGAAAGCAGAAGGATTCTGTGAAAGTTATACCCTCAGCCGTGTATCTGTAACTGGCTGAATTGTCAACTACCTGTGAAAGTTATACTACTATACATGAGCACAATGCTTGTCCATCAAGATAAGCGCGACTTACCCCTCAGCCGTGTATCTGAAACTGGCTGAGGGAAAAGGCATACGTGTCGCGCGCTAAGTCTACGGTCATGGTCACGTGATGTACGCGCCGCGTTGCAAGTACCTCGACATCTCCACATAGATTCTGCCGTCGCTCGGCATAGCCCGCATAGGGAGTCCTGTCTCCGAGTCCCAAAAAATGCCGGTAGTGGCTTCAAGCATGTAGATCCTGACGGCTATCGGAATAAGGCTGCACCGAATTCAGTAGATACTCGTTCAGCATGTGCTGACAGAAGGAAATAAATTGGAGCAAGTCGTTGAGCGGATCGTAATAGTATTATGACCTGCGGGCTTTCCTGATGATGGCTTAAGCGAAATTGTGCCAGCTGAATGGAACATCGCCGAGTTTTAGAACGTGCGATTCAGAGGCGACGAAATTAGTGGTATCCCGCAGCCAGGAGCAGCCTGAAAAAATCGCTGAGACAAATGTTGCGAGGGAGTCTTTTGCCGTTGAGCGAATATTCTCGGCAAACACGTATTTGTGCAACTGCTGGCCGCGCGACTGTGAAGTGTATTGGGCCGTGACCAAACGAGACTCGACATATATTTAACATAAACATATTGTATTCGAGAAATGCGTAAGAGTACACGTGGATAGATGAATTAGAGTATTTACATTAAATTTATCGAGAGGATCAATCACGAAACTTCAGTCAACGACTCCTTCGACACTATTCCCAAACACTGCCTTTACTCCCAGTACCGGGGTACCTTCGCTTCCGGATCTTCATTCCCTGCCACCTCTAAGAAGTCGGACGGTCTGTCGCGCTTCAAGTTTCTCCGCCGATTGTTGATAGGTAGACGCTGGTAGGCCCCATCTTGAGTAGGCGGCTGCTGGGCGGGGTAAGGAGCAGACCATCCTGACGAGAAATCATTCTGGGGGAATCCAGGCATAGGCAAGGCGCCTCCCGTGCTCTGGAGTTGTTGCTGGATAGACGTAGCAGCAGCTAGAGCGGCAGCAAAGGTATGCGCCTCCTGAAGCTGCATTTGCAACTCTTGGTATTTCATCTGCGTTTGTTGGCGGACGTCGTTCGGAAGGGCAGAATTGTTCAGGATCGCGGTAAGCTGCTTGATTTGCGCCTGCAAGGAATCGATGTATTGGGTCATATCCATACCGCCGCCGGGTTGTTGCTGAGAGTATACGTCCTGCTCGAGGGCAGCTGCTTCCGCATTCGCGATGGCCTATAAGGGCATGTTAGTTGAGTATGATAGAGGCGGAACAATGATGCTTACTTGTTCCGCGACACTGCTCGGTCCCGCGAGACTGATGAGACCTTCTTCACTCGTATCCTTCTTGCTCTCCTCGATTGCCTTGTCAATATAGTCCGCAACTCTTGTCCGCATAGGCTTATCCATAAGGAGCTTATCGAGGGAGGGTATTTTCTTGCCACAGTTAGGACATACGAAGTCTCTCTCAAGTAGATGAGTTTGAATGCACTCTTCACAATACAGTTTACCACAGCACGGTGTCTTGACCGCATCCCGGTATAATTTGTTGTCTATTGGGCATACTAACGAAGGATCCGTCGGTGTTCGCTCTCGGACATCCGCCTCCGTCAGGCCCCTGCGGTGCGTGACTTGCTTCTGCCACGAAGCACTATCAAAGCGTTAGAGCTATTTTGAAAGACGCGATCCATTTATCTTACACATCTGGCTGCGCAATAACGTAGCCGCCTTCGGGAGTGACCATGACACCCTGCCCACCCGCTGTTGGGCCTTCGACGGCCTTAAGGAAGCTGCGCGGAATGCCCGTCGTACGCTTGATACGGGGTTTGTTGTCGAAGTCGCGGTCGTTATTTGTAGGGCAATCCTGAATCCAGTGACCTTACACGAGCCGTCAATATACGCGCATGGAAATGGGCACAAACTAACCTTTCTTCCCGCAGCGATAACATACGTAACTCGGAGGCAAGGAACGTTCTGGCTGATGGGATTGCATATGGTGTGGCTTACCACCGCGATTGAAACCGGTGCCCCTAGAATTATTGTAGACGCGAGTAGCACTATAAATTGGACGTAGATGCCAGACAAAGCAAAATCATGTTTATGAGATTCAAACTACAAGAGACAAGGGGCTCGTGCAAGAGCGACACCAACTGGGACATCTTTTCCTGCGTCTCCTCCCAGTTTTGTGTTTGTGCTTGGAACATGGCCGCCATCGCTGCAGCTTCGTCATCTTTGGTGATATTATTGGTTTTGATCGCCACCTGTGCAGGGACGTCGTCACTTCTCGAGCAAAGGTGAAATCTGTATACGCACTTGAGAAGCTCTAGGGACAACAGGCTTTTCTTCCTCCTTTCCATCGAAACGTTTACTTATCGAGCCCTTGTGCCAACTAGAATTACCGCTAAGGATACTGCTGGACTTGGCGAGGGCATCCGAGGCGGGAGCACTTCCTGCAACGCCAGCGAGATACATTGCAGCTTTACCCTTGCCGGGTCGTGAGGACGGAAGTCGCTTCACAATCACAGACGACGAACGCTGAATGATCTGACCATCGTCCTTGTACTCTGTTCCGTAGTATTTCATTAACGGATTATAACACACCTAACCGGACAGCAGTGCTTACCATCGCCCGTCGACGTGTCGTAGACAAACAGATCGAAGTCGTTGGCCTTACCCAGGTTGTTCTGAAGAATGATCTCTTTTTTCAAGTCAAACACAGATATCCCTGTACCGTCAAAGGTCACCCTGGACTCATTCTTTTGCGACTTGAACTTGTAGTAAACAGAAGATGCCATTATGAAGGAATAGAGTGAACAGAAGGAAAAAGATAAGTGTACAAGCAGACAGAGAACCGAAGTCTCCTAAGTCCAAGTCAAGATAGATATACTCAGAGGAGCCGTCTCAGAGACAAGAGGTGCACGTCGTTTGGAGAATATGAAAGTTGTCGGCTCGTGTGTAACCGGTGGCGTGAACGCGATGCAGTGTCTAAGCGGAGTTCCATTTGTCACTCAAAAGCGGATTGTTTATTCAAATCAATTCAGGTGCTCATGAGGGTGAGCGATGCCGATCTGTATGCGCGAACCAATTGCGCCACGAAGGTACTGGGAAGTGAACTATACGTGAGACGAGTGGGAGTAATGACTAGAGGGAGGATATACGAAAATCCAGGCAAAAGGGCAGGATCTTAATAGTAGATAATACACTGTCCAAAAATTAAGTGAAACGACGATATGTAGCGAACTATACAATGAGAGGCGAAGGTAATGAACCGCGTTTGGAAAAGATATATCTTGCGGTTTGCATGAATTGATTACTGTACAAGGCACCCAGAGTCGCGGTCACGTCTCTGATTCTTGTGCCTCCTGGTGCCGGTGGAGAAGTCTCCAGGGATACCGTTTGACGAACCCTCACCCAACTCAGACACCCCAGATAAGACGCCGGCCTTCGAGATCCTCTGAGAATCCGACCCGCCTGTGCCGGAGAACGGGCCATCTGAATCGCGCCCCGTTTCCGTCTCAGCACCTGAGGCCACAGAACTCCTCCCTGCGGTCTTGAAACTCTCAGCAGCAGTGACAGCACTACGCATGCTGGCTGTGTTCGGCGACGTGCCATTGCTTGAGATGGACTGAGGTCGCTCCTTGGTTTCTTTATTCCGCCGAAGCATTGAACGCTTTCTACTGAGAGGCTTCTCCGGAGGTGCCAGATGCGGTGTAGGTAGGGAAGTAGCCAAATGAGATTCGACAGTTTCAGCGGACAACGACGATCGAGATCGCTTAAATACTCCTCCCATCATCTTGAACGCCGTAGGCGGGTGCAGTGGCGGTACAGCCAAAGGGGAATGTAAAGGCGGTGAGTCGAGGCTAGTCCTCGGCGAAGACAGTATGCCCACTTCTGAAGATGGACTACTACCAGGTAGCTGCGCTGCGGCGATGGCCTCCATAGCGCTACCATAGGCGCTACCGGGCATACCCTTCTCGGCGTACTGAGCGAACAACAGCAGCTGAGAGCGGAGATCGCACGTCGGAGGTGCATTAGCAGCACATTTCGAGTGGGCAATCAGACTGCATTGTTCGCAGAGCACGGCATGCTTCTTCACACCTTGAAGGCAAACTCTGCACATCATGGCTAGACACGAATACGGTCAATCAACTGACAGTGACAGACGAATCAAGGCACATACATTTACTGAAAGTAGTTTTGACGAAGGAATGTTCGCGGGGGCCTATGCTGTCAGAGTCATGTTGGGAAATGGGAGTGGTTGGCGTGTTCGACATGGCTCTCTTCGGCGGTGACCCAGTGATGAATTCATCAGGACTGGAAAAGAATTCTCCAGAAGTAGGCGACGGTTTTGGGATGTCAATGCCAGCAAGATAACGTTGAACGGCCTCTGAAGATTGCTTGTGCATGTCTGCGCTGACCCGTCGGAGGAAAGGTATGCTGTCCTGGGGACGCAATTCCTGGATGGTATAACTAAGATGATTTCGCATATCAAGATTAAAGTGAGCTTACCTTAGCACCGATCCAATTTTTCTTGAGCCACTCGTGTTCGCACAGCATCTCCGCACTAGGTCGCATGGTGGGATCCTTGTTGAAGCATTGCATCAAGAAATCTCGCAGCAAGTCCGAGCATCCCTCAGGTACAGGCGGCATGTCATCCTCCACAATACGAAACATGACTGCAGGCACATTTTCAGTTACATTCCAACACGGTAATCAAGCGCCAATTGCTTACCTGTCATGCTGTTCGCAATTTCGGCGTAGGGTGGCCGACCGGTCAACAGCTCAATTACGGTACATGCCAAGGACCAGATGTCTGACTTAGTCGATGCACCTTTCAGTTCGATAACTTCAGGGGCCATCCAATTCGGTGTGCCGGCTACATCTTTCATCTCGCGTTCCATTGCTCGAAGATTGAGGGAAACACCGAAATCGGATAACTTTACGTTACCGTTCTTCGTCGTCAGTATGTTGGCAGCCTTGAGGTCGCAGTGCACAACATCGTTCTGATGCAAATAGTCGAGCCCCTCCAGAATCTTTACTACATAGCTGGCGACGAGGCGTTCATTCAATTTGCCGAACGCCTTAATAGTCTGTCCGAGAGATCCGTTTTCCGCATACCTATCAAACAGGTCAGCCGGGTTTAGCTTGGCAGGCGTAAACCAGACATACTCAAGAACGATGCTTAGCGTGTCATCATCTCTTGCCATACCTTCATATTTGACGATGCCAGGGTGCGACAGACTCTTCAAGAGGTCGACCTCTCGCATGAGCTGCGAGATCTCATCTTCCTTCAAACCTTCAAGTCTAATGCGCTTAACCGCAACCATTTGCCCGGTGTTGAGGTTGAGAGCACGGTAGACTGTGCCAAATTGTCCTCGCCCTATACAGTTACCCAATTGCTAAAGAAGAGATGATCAGGAACTAAGCACACATGAATACATATGACCACGCACGAATTGCGTGGAGGCCTTGCCATCCTCTCGCACGATCAGAGTCTGTCTGACAGCACTTCCATCGATGGAATTTCGAGACATCAGATCACTTGCACTTGCATTACTAGAGACAACGCCCAAGTTGACCATACTCTCGAAACGAATTCTACCTGGCTTGGCACCCAAGTCATCATATGAATTTGGCCGTGGTCGACGCCGCGAGCTAGAGCCTTCAATTTCACTTTGGAAACGACCCCGCGGTTGGCGAGGCTTATCCTCGGTAGGAGACGTTGCACGCTGAGAGACGTCGGATGAGGACCCTTGACCCGAAGCAATATGTTCACCAGACACGGACCGAGGAAAGGGTATAAGCGGGTCCCCTTCCGGTGACGACCGAGAGTCGTCCACTCGAGGGATGTATATGCCATTACGGTGAGCTCCAGACTTAGTGCTGCTCCGTCGAAGCATCACACGAGACGAGGGGGACAAATTACTGTCTGGACTGGAGTCTCGCTGGAGCATGGACTCCTTGGGTAACAACACTGGCGCATCGATGCTATGACGCGGTCGATGCGTTGGACGCCGAGGGGCGAACTGAGGCAAAGAGTCCACGCTTTCGTTCTGCCGGGAGGCACCCACATAAGCAAACTTCCTTGGAGGGGAGATAGAGATAGGGCTTGTCGCGCCTGACCGATCATCTCGCTCCGAAGTAGGTGACCGAGCTCCAGTTCTGGTCGGACTCGAGGGGGACTGGAACGCATCCATGAAGTCGTCCGGCCATTTCCCTTTACCCAGTCGTATTTGAGGAGCCCTTGACACACGCTCATCATGAGACTCGTCTGCAGTCTTCGACCTAGACTTGTCGCTCTTCCGCCCCGAACTAGCGCTCGCCTCCTCCACCTCCTCCACAACCCTCGACAGATCGATGACAGCTACTTCACTGGGCCTCCTCTCCCGCTTGGTGCTGTCCGACCGTTTCCTAACGGTCACATCGTCCGTCAAAGAAGCTGCCACAGCGCTAGCTTCTGACCGCGTGAAGGACGGTGGGTCGGATGGAATGAAAGACGTGGCCTCGGTGGTGACGGTCCTAACAGTGCCGAACTTGTTCTGGCCGTTACTGTTGGTCCGGCTCACCTCGAGCAAGCTCGAAAACGCGGTCGTATCCGACACCGCACTGGAGGCTAGCGACTGTCTAGTCATGGCGATATCGGCCAGCGATGCCTGGATAGAATCGCCACCTATGGACGCGCGTGTGGAGTCAGCGACAGAGACGCGCTCGGGACTCACGCCATTCCTTGGGTCAGAAGGTCGCGAGTAGGATCGAACGCGTAGGGGGGACCGAGGCGGTGGTGAAGGAATTGGAGGAACTTCGTCCAGCTCGCTTCCGCCCGAAGCACTCCGCCCATTGAGCATCGCAGGACTACCGCGCTCAGTCCCAACACTCCCAGAACCCGACCCGTCGGGGCTATCGGAGCGCAAGGTAGGCAGAGGCGTTGGAGGACTACGTCTCTTCTTGCCAACAGGAGTGCCGGGTCCAGTAGGCGAAGTCGACCTTTGCAGTTGAGCCAAACTTAGATTAGGGGTAGATGCCGCCAAATGTGAGCCGGCACCTTGACCATACGGGCCCGAATGAGAAGTCGATGAACTTTGCTTGCGGGAAGACATGACCTCCTTGTCTCCACCCAATACGAACTTGGAGCGGTCAGCGGGGGGAAACTCGGCCAGCTGTAGGAGCGCTATAATGGTGCGAGCGACGCGCGCCTGGGACTCGGAACTCCCCTCTATAAGGTCATCCCTTTGGAAGAGGTCGTCCGAATGAACGCCATACTGTGTACAAGCCGCAAGGAACTTGGTCACATTTGACGTCCGTATGAAACCATCCTCCCGTACATCAGGTCGTAGGATGGAATTCGGCTTGATCTTGTTCATTAATCTAACAATGCAAAAATTGAGCGAAAATCACGATATCACGAACGGAGAACGCACTGGCACAGGACATATCCGTCCCTCAATGCCTCATTGAACAATCTCCGCTCCCGCTCCTCGCCACTCGTGCTCAACCCGCTCGAACTCATCGGTCCGAAAAGACTCGATTGACTTGCCTGCGCCCCGCTCTTGCCCCAAACCCGTTCCAACCTTGCCAACGCCCGTAATCGCACCTCCACCTCTTCCCACTCCCTCCCTATTCCGTTTTTGCTGTGATGAACTGGCGGTCTTGCCATTTCCTTGCACAGCAATGACGAAGCTGTGCGGATCAATTCGCGGTGTTCAGGGTTTGATGGTGATGATAGCGATGTTGTGGATGCATTGAAAGCGCGATTGTGGGTACCGTACGATGGCGAAACAGCACGTGGACGCAGTTGGGTCGAAGGTGAATCCGACCGGGATGTAGATGGTGAATGCGTAGGTCGGAAGGGCCGAGTTGCTTCTAGTGACGGCCTTCGGCCAGCATCTATTGACGGCCTTCGACCAGCATCTATAGATGGTCGTCTGGATGTTGTAGGGGAGGTGGGTTGGTTAAGAGGAAGGTGGGAAGTCGAAGCGGATACTAACCCTCGTTGTGTCGGGGTTACGACGCGCCGCGATGTTGGTGACCGGGGACTGATAGGTGGTGGAGAAACAGAGCGCTCGTTCAATGGGAGATGGCTAGCACTAGCTGATGCCTTGCGCGTCGTGTGGATAGGTATTGGCCGCGAGGACGAACCAGGTGTCGGCGTGTCGGGGGGACTCACGGGCTCTCGAGTGCGTCGTGTGGGCGTTTCAGGAACGACGAGAGAGGGGGACGAGGGGGAAGACGGAAGTAAAGGTGGTGGCCGATGCTTAGGAGGGCGTGACGAGTCCTTCACGGCACTACTGGAGCTCGCATTTCCATTGCCCCGTGACTCCCGACGAGGAGTCAAAGGTGTTGGCCCACTGATGTCCCTCGAGCTGGTGCCGGCCTGCAGACTCGACCGCTTCGAGCGGTCTCGAGAGGGCTTGGGGAGCGGTGACGGCTGCGTCGATAAGTAGACAGCGGGGGAAGACATGGAAGCCTGGCGCAACGACGGTGGCTGGAAGGGCGTTAAACCCAGTCGATCATCAAGGTCATCATCGTAAACCTTCGCCGCACTGCCGTCCTTCGTTTTCCCGTAGATAGGAGGTGGTGTTGCCGTAGGGGTATCGGACCGATCCGTCGAAACCCTCCCGGACTTGCGGAACCCGACCTGCGACTGCAGCCTCCTGAGCATCTTGGACTTCTCCTTTTCCTTCTCCTTTGGTCCATTACTGCTCTCACTGGCCTCTTTCCCCTTGCCCTTGTCAACCTTGACAGTAGCGGTCGCAAATTCATCGTCAACGAGCTGTGGTGACTTTGCTTTGGATCTGGTGGCATTGCGGATACTCTGTTCTAACGAGGAGCGTAAACGTTTAAAGGATTTGGGGGATGTTTCAGGTACGTCTGGAGTGAATGTGCGGGATTCAGAGGATCTGGCGCAGCGGGACGGTGATGCGGTTGCAACGTCCGCACCGCGAGGAGACATGGCGAGCGGATTGGATAGGTGGTTGGGATGGAGATTGGGTAGAACAGCTGCGGCCATGTGTAAGTTGCATGCAATGACCGGCTCCAGATCTCTCGATCAATGAAGAAATATAGGATCAAGAGCAGGTTGCCACAATGATTGTTATTAGACTTGTGGAACCGAGACAATGACCAATGTGATGCGCTAACTCTCGTGGTCAATGCTCAGCGGTTTGGGACTCGGGTACGATGATCCTAGGGAGGTGGCGCGTCAGGACTTCACGGCTCAGTTTCAGAAGCAATTCATAAAGTGCATAGAACGAATGTCCCGGGGGTAATACGACTGAACGCGACTCGAGTAAGGTGATGTAAACACGCACCGAAGCGGGTCAGCAGAGGCACCCGCTCTTGCATTCAATTAACACTTTAACAGCCGGTTAGGGTGAATGAATAAGGAGTGGTTGGCCAGGTAAAGGCAAGGTATCGGAGGAAATGAAGGGGTGCGATATAGAATGGACGATCTAGTGATGAACACCGACAGGGAAGATCTCTCGGGTAGAAACACGGACAATACAAACGCGCGAAGGTACAGCCGCAACAATGTCGAAGGAGATCCGGGCGCAGCACAGGCTCAGAAACAAGCCTGGGCGACTGGTCGTTGTCGTTGCCGCCGACGGCGAAGAGAATGAAGACTCAGCGCTCAGCTCTGGTACTGGCGAGCAACTGGAGGCTGGAACACAGCGATGGTAACGGGGCCGTGGCGCCGACTCACGCGCTCGCGAAGCCGCGGCAGCAGACGCTTCCAAATAAAGTGATCCGGGGCTGATTACTGCTCTACGATCACTACAACTCGCACTAGTCCTTTGTAGTCCGATTAACAATCCTATGCGCTGACGAAGATGCCTTGTATTCGCAAAACTCGCAACAGAACACCCGCTCGCCGCGGAGACCGTCGACTTTGAGCCGTTAACTACTTCAGATGCTCGTCACGGGAATGCCATACCCCGACGACGACAGCCGCTCGCAGGGTTCGAGCTTGACACCCGATCATACGGCCAATCCATCTAACCAAAAGGTCTCAGTGAGCTCACATAATACGGATAAAGCCCTCTGCGATCCGAACACCCCTTTCCTGACGCTCCTAATGACGTACCTTTTGCATTGTTATCACAGCTTATTCGGCATTGCACTCGCTATCAAAACACCGGGAGCCTAAGCTCCTCGCAACTTGGAGTCCGTCAAAGCGAGATGGCATTCTCCATCGTACCGACACAAGAAATGACAATGCCTGATGCGTTCGCGTTCGCGCGACACTTCAGCCGATGGTGGGCCCAACTGACAAAGTGCGCGTAATGTCATGATTGGATCAACATTCCCGCAAGGGTCGTCAAAGATAGACGATTCATCTGAGAAGGCCCGTGCACATCCGAATCACAATCACGTGGGATACCCAATCGCGTCTTGCGTAGCGCGCTCGCATTCCGCAGGACACATATTCTCAGAAAGCTGCGTCAAAATTGCCCCGCTCCAGAATTGGACAGTACGCAATACAGAGCGCAGCTTCCTGAGAGTACGCGATCCCGCAGTTGTCAAACGCTTTCCCCTGCCCATCGTGCGCATCCCTACACCATGGGTATTGGAAGCGCCCCAACAGTTGGGACAAGAGCAACCCCTCAAGTGGCAATATCGGGACTTCTGATGTGGGACTGACCTCACTACTCAGGAGAGTCCGACCCACCGACGCTCGTTCGCTCGCGTTATCGCTGCAGGTAGTACTGTGGTGAGCCCACGAGATTCGCCGTAAATGTTCCGCTGGAGCCGAATCTGACAGAGAAGCTATAGAACCTTGAGAACCAGAGGCAGACCACGCAGTAATAAGATTGAGAAGTTGCTGGGATCCGGAAATTGAGGTGAAATTGAGGTAGATAAGTAGCAATGCATCAGTCGTACGCCAGAGAAAACGCGTTGAAATCAGGAGGCCATTCTGCAGACCGGGTGCCCATCGGAACCCAGGCCTGTCCCATGTTCAAGTTTGATGTGAACAAGACCGGAGAACGGTTAGTCGGCTCACGCTTCCACAGTACATTCCAAGTGTCAGGACGATAGACAAGGTACGAGATGGCCACCATGCAGGCCAGCTACAAATTAGAGCGGCCTTAGAATACACATGGGGAGAAGGATGCACACAGGCAAAGACAACCTGAGCGCGTCGCGACGCCACAAGTCCAAATGTAGCCAAATAGTACTATACAACAGCGGAGTCTGGAGTTTATTTCCTGCAAGGCCGGTGACTCTGCTCTGACTCCACGCCCCGCTGAATACACGTCCGCCAACAACACTCCGTCGATCGCTTAAGAACACACTGGGATGCCTGCCCGCTCAGCGCAGAGGTCGGATGCCCCGACGCTAACGAAGAAGGGTCGCGCATCTGCACATAAGGATGAAACAGATACGGAGAAAGAAAACGCGAAGGTGGTGAAGGGGAAGGGCCGGAAGAAGGCTGCGCGTGGCAAGTCGAAGAAAGTATATTGTATGTGCAAAGGACCAGATGACGGTACTCCTATGGTGGCTTGCGGAGAGTGCGAAGAGTGGTGAGTAGTTTCTGCTGTCGATGCATTCGTAAGCTTATCGGGCATGCAGGTATCATTTCCGTTGCGTTAACCTTGACGAGAGCGACGCGGATGATCTTCGTAAGTTCTACTTCTTCAAACGTTACCTGAAGTATGTGCTCAGATGGTATTGTCATCTCAGTTGCGTACATCTGCCCTTCCTGTCAAGAACAAACGGGTCGAAGATCAGTCAGTGAGTGTTTTGTATTTTTTCAATCTAATCAGACAGCATACCCCTCTCCTTATCGCTTCTGCCTTACTCTATGTAAATCTATCACCAATGTAGTACTTTTCTCTTGGGTTCATGAACTCGTTTGCGCCGCATACATCAGTCCCTCAAGGGTGTTGTCGATTGCACTACGGTACTTGCTTGCCACTATCCCGTGCGTGGGCGCTGCCGTCACTTGAACAGAGTGCATTGGTCTCAGTCCTGAGTGATAGCCCCGCACTTGATTGTCATCCATTGTGTTGCCTCGTGTGGTGCTGAAGGTCTATGGTGGTGCAGTTGTATTGTGTACGCATTCTGGGGTCAATTCCCAGTCTGTGCCACAGATGAGGACAAGGCGCGCGCGACGTTTACAATGTTGTTTTATTCCGTGTTATGCTTCGCTGACCTGAGAGCAAATGAGCTGACATGTGTTTTTGTTTGTTCTGTAGTGGAGTGGGAAGGTCCCGATGCCCTAGAAGAGGTCGAGGACGAAGCGCCACCCGTCGTCCAACCCAAGAAGAGGAGTACACCAGCGCGACATCGTGAAGAAGAATCGGAACCACAGAAGGACGTATCGGACAAGGAGGTGTCTGAACTGGAGAGCGATGGAAGCAGCGACGACTATGTTGAGGAAGCCGAGAGGCCGCGGTCGAAGGGCAACCCGAAGAGGGTATGTAGTATGAATGCATCAATGCCTGCTCTGCCTCACCGGATCATCCAGCGACCCGTCCGAATCTCTTCCGATTCGGAGTCGGACGACGAAGCAGATCCTGGCCATTCACACCGACGAGCCAGCACCACACCCCAGACCGCCAATCGCAGCAAGAAATCCCCCTCGCCATACCCCAGTTCTCATCTGAAGCGAAAAGGCTCGAGTGCCGTGCAGTCACCGGCGCCTAAGCGCAAGAGATCAGAGTCGTCCGGTTCTGTCGAGGATCCCGCTCGGAAGTATTGCCTTGGGAAATTCGAAGAGCTGTTCGTCCCGATCTTCACAAGGTTCCCGCATCTTTCGAGTGATCTCGAGGGAGACATCAGTGGTGGTGTCGCGGAGATGAGCCTACGAGAGCCAACTGCGGAAGAAAAGGCATTGCTTGAAAGCAGAGCGAAGCAGTTCGCAGCTGAATTAGAGCACTGTATTTTTGATACGTATGCCGAACCTGGGCAGCATGGTAAACAAGTTGCAGGGGCGAAGTATAAGTATGTCATCTGACTACATGTTGTCCGTTATATGGATACTAATATGGACACTAGGGAGCGTTTCCGGATGCTAACATTTAATTTGAGCAAATCTGACCGTATCACTCTGCACAAAAACATCGCTTCCTCCCGCATTACTCCGAAAGAGTTGTCCCTGATGTCGTCTACTGATCTTGCGAACGAGGAATTGAAACAGTCGATAAAGATAGCTGAACAGGAGGCATTGGAGCACTCAATTCTACAGAAGACGGCAGCGCCGCGTGCCAAGATCACGCATAAGGGTCTACAGGATATCGAGGATGTGCACGGTGAGATCGCGAGCCAGCGTCTCGAGCGGGAGCGAGAGCTGGAAGAGGAGAAGAGAGAGCGCGAGAGGCTTGCGCGCCTGAAAGCGTCGCAGCAGCATCATGCGAGGGGATCTGTACCACCTGAGTCACCCATTACACCCCAGTCGGCGAGCTGGGGTGGCCCACCGCCTGTACCTCAGCATGCTTTGCATGGGGACCTAGTAGCGTCTTTCGGATCCATGAGACCACCTCCGAATCCTCTGTTCGTCCCGACGCCATCTGAGATGATGAATACACCTGTTCCGAACGAGTTAAATCTAGCCGATTTAATTAACTTGGATGAAGAAACGCCTACGCCTACTAATGAACCACCTGTAATGCTGTCCGAGGCAAGTCCCCCCTCGCCCAGCAATGAAGCCAAGGCTAGTGGGCAATCTGAGCCCCAAGCTTCTCCGGTCCATCTCACTGGCATATCCCCGTTCGCAGCTGGTGTTACCCCCTCAGATCCCCCTCGGTCCTCCTTTGACTTGAACGCTCTATGGACTTCCCCGGACCAACCCAAGCATGAAACACCGGAGCACGGAACGCCGCCGCCTGAACCGCAGGATGATCGTAAGGACGTTTTGATGGAGACATCCGAAGGCCCGGGCGCAGATGATGAAGATTTCGATATGTTCTTAGAGAAGGACGACGAGCGCAGCAATGATAATTCTCATGCGGAAACATCTGCACCTCAGGATTGTCCTATCGAGAAACTGCCTCAAGTATACACAGGCGCTGTGAGTATAGTCCGCCATATGCCTTATTGATTATATTGAACTGAACAATGTGACAGCTGTCGATGCCTCTGGATACACTCGTCCCTCAAGAGACGCCGGTGGTGGCATATCAGATGGGAGGCCGCGCAATTGCGCCTGATTCTCCCCTCTGGCGTACACTATTCCCCTCGGCGCAGCTCAGAATAGACGGTCGTGTACCAGTGGACAAGAGCTCGCAATTCCTTCTTCAAATGAGGATGAATGCAACCAAGGAATTGATCGCGGTTGCCTTTGCACCCGTCGCAGGAACAGATCAACTATTCAGAAATCTTTTCGATTTTCTGAAGAACAAGAAGTAAGTTGCCTATCTTTGTTACTCACTAAATTTGGTCTGACCAGTCACACAGTCGTCACGGTCTTGTCTTCCCATGGGGTAATCATCCGAAAGAATATTACCCAGGCCGAGAATTGTACATCATCCCACTATCGTCTGCGGAGCCTATCCCAGAGTACATGGAGCTATTGGACGGTTTGCATCTACCCAAGTCTCGCGCTTCCGATTATTTGGCTGGCATCTGGGTCTTGAACAAGGGCAAGCTGGCTCCCCCACCAACGCCGAACCCTGCGCCACAAGCTTCAGTGGCACCACTGAACCCCGCGATCCCTCAACCTCTACCTACGAATGGTACCCCGCTCAACAATGTGGCTACACCTGTACCAGTGCCTGCACCCCTTACCCCAATTACGTCCGTACCACAAAACCCTCCTGCGCCAGCCGCCATCAACCCCCAAGCTGTAGCTGCTGAACTTGCAACTCTAACACCAGAACAAATTCAGCTCATGTTACAAACCCTCTCAGGCTCAGGATTAGTGCCTCCCGTCAGTATACCGACCGGTGTCCCGCCAATTCCTCTCCAGCCTCCTGGGATGACCGCCCAAACACCACCATGGCCCATTTCTCCCCCTGGAGCTGGTTTTGCGTCCAGATTTCCTCAAAATCTGTCGCCTAATTCTCAATCGCGCCCTTCGTATTCTCAGCCACCTCACGATCGCTACTCCGAGAGGGATCGCGAGCGACGAGGTGCATCATCATGGGATAATGGGGACAGAGTCAGAGACGATCGCGGCTGGCGCGGTGGCGGCAGAGCCCATGGACGGGGACGAGGCGGACGAGGCCGTGGAAGGGATCGAGACCACGATCGTTATGGAAAGTCTCAAGATTCAGGATGGGGGAGACGGGGTCGGGGAGGTCCCCAATAACTTATTGCTGCCAGAATGTCTTGGATAATTCGCTTGACCTCTCTATTCTCCATACTTAGTAAATTCTCTATTGTACTTGTACTGTGCATTAGCCAGTTCCTCATGGTATGACAGCATATGAAACAACACAGGGCAACGCATACACGATGACATCAAATGTTGTACATGAACGAGAGACCATCAACCTCCTGACCTGAAATTCTGCGTGAGCTGGATGAGCATCTCTTCGATCCTGCACTGCCTCTCCTCCATCTGGTCGAATCGTTTCAAGAGCTCTCCTGATTCGAGTCCCTTACCAGATGGCCCCTCATTCTCCTCAATCTGGGAGGCAGTCTCGATGGGCTCTTGCTCGCCCTGTCCCTCACCTTGTCCGGGACTTTCGGATAGAGGCTGAGTAAATAGTGAGCCATGACCTCGGGTCTCAGATAATTCTCCAGGGAATTTCTTCGGGCTGGACTGTAAATGCTGGCCTTGTATATGCGGCTCCGTGGTGCTCCTTCGATGTGTCACTGAAGTCAGTCGCCTGCGCGTGGCCGGCCCAAAACTGACGAGGGGTGTAGGGCCAGGGACACTGAGAGGCTGAAGGGGCTCTTGAGCCTGTTCTTCATCGACCACCAGCGGTTGGAATATTTGAGCAAGAGGACTTGTGAAGTTGTGTGCAGCTTCGGCGCCTCGGTTCACAAGGGAATTGATACGCTGCCTAACAACAGGTCCAGCTCCACCACTCCCCCCAGATGTGGCTGATTGTCCATTGGAGCTCTGCTGCGGTAGTTTCGACGGTGAGGTCTTTGGAGTCATTGTGGGGCGACGCCGGGAGGCTGCAGAGAATCTTCGTTCTGTCGGCCGCCGTGGACTTGGACGTCCAGTCAGGAATGGATCATCATATTCATGCATATCTAATGCGCTATCCGTCTCTTCTTCAAGTTCGAAGATCTATTCGCTCTGACATCAGGGAGTATTTAGGGAGTTCACAGGCAAAAAAGCGTACAGCGTCAATGCTGGAGTCAGTACCAGCAAGGCCTTCGAAGAAGGCTGAACAATGGTCGGACTCATTAAATTCAATGATGCAAGTTGAAGGAACGTTATGCTCACTTAGACGCTTCAACTGTCTGGGCAGTGTATCAAATACTTTCTCGGCGGCAGCACTCATTGTGTCATAGAAGCTGAGCGTGCCGGTGGTCTTCGCCGTACGCTCATACCAAGCAATCAGCAAAAGTATAGGGAAGCTTGTCAATCTGCCCCGAGAATCAACATCGATATACTTTCTATATCATCATTCTTAAATTAGCCCACCTGATAAAGAATACGTTGACCTGCGGGAATGATGTGAGTCCATGGCAGGCGAACGGCGGGTAGATTCCGAGATTACCTTGTGGAACCAACGGGGCGAGAGAGCATAACTTAACGGCAGCATGATGCATAAGGCGACAAGGTTGATTGGCGGCAGGTATGAAAACAGTGGATCGGCCTTGACCCTAGAAACCCGAGATCAGCACTACAAGCCGGGAGCCACTCGTAATCAGTACCCTTCGATAGTAGTAACTGCTCTTCTGAACATGGCCTACGTTCAAAGTGAGCATCAGAATCACCTACGCAAAGCCTCGTTGCGTACCTCAGCCTGTGCATCTTCGCTGATGGTAGAGAACGTATGCGATAGTATCTATATCAGAAGGTCGCCTCAACGCGTCTTCGACACCTAGAACTTCGTCTGTGCGTACCGAAACAAGGACTGTATTAGACATCTGAAAATCAACAAGCCTTGTAAGGAGCGGGCGGTTACTGATCTCACCTGTAAGCAACAGCGTATTGCTCAAGCACGCGTACGTTATCATCATTATCGGTCCGAATATAGGATGGAACTGAGCTGCAGTCCATTTACGTGAGATGATTAGGTGAGCTAAACTTCAATGGTGCATTTGCGCGGGACTTACATGCTTTGTCGAAGCCGCTGGCGTCTAAGCCGAACCACAGGTCGGCCATCCACCAGGCAATTTGCCTACATGCGTATGGAGTGCGTGAACAAGGAGCGAACGAGGACGGTCGATGAGAGCTTACCCGGCTGAATAGCTAGTGCGATCACGAATTCAGTCAGTGTGCACCGATGCAATAGGGTAAGATATTTACCCTGCCGAGTTCCTACTGAGTCTGCAAAGGAAGTAGATGTTGGTATCTTCACTTCATAACTAAAGGATTGTTGCTCACGTCCACAGAGCATATAAGAACCCTCCAAAACAAAATGCCGCAATCACCATCAATATCACGAACTGCACGATCATCGCTCGCACAGATAAGATCATCAGGTTATTCCGCAATGTCACGAACACCAATCTGATATTGAAATAATCAGTAATGCTTGAGAAACAAGTGAGGCCGGTCGTGACCTAGGGAACATAAGAACCGCAATGACTGCTAGGAGATCTATACCGGTTGATCTTGCCCATAGATCTGAAGGAATGTCAACGATTAATGCAGCTTTACGGTAGAATGGAGCATACTAGGGTGGTATACTCCGTAGAGTCTTAGAAATGCGTATGTGCAATAGAGCGTCACTAGAAGCTCTCTTATTAAGCACATCTCAGACAGGAGCTGTTGGTCGTACCAAATGCCAAATCAAATCCATTCTTCATTTTGAAGTTAGCGACGACCAACCAGCACAGTTTCACACGTACCCAAGTTCCCGTGAAATAAACTATACTCAAGCGTGACAATCAACAAACATTCTCCACTATAGGACAAGATGCAAACCAACCTTTAATCCCATGTTCCTGCATCGTCGCAATTTTCTCCAGCGTAAAACCGAGTGCATACACCATAAAAGCACCTTCCGCAACGTTCACCCTGTTGAGCTCGTTGACCTCCAGGGCCAGGACGAATAGGATGAAGAGGATGAGGAAGCTGTTGTACTGTATGATGAGGTGGGATAGGTATGAAGGAGGCGCGGACTTACTCTGTGTATTCGAGAACCATGCGGATGGCCGGGACTTTCAAGCTACCCGGAAAGTGGGTGATGTTGGAGTAAGTACAGCGGCCAGAGACGTACCGATAATGGTCTAATAAAGGAGCTTTGTGTGGGTCGTAAAAGTGGATTGGGGTACGTTTATATGTCTATGACACGGTTAGCAGCTTCCGTGCCGCTTTGAATGCATCGAAACATACGTCCGATAATATGGAGTGATTGTTTTCAGCTTGGTAGACGCATTTTCCACTAGATTCGTATCATTCTCTGCCATATGCTGAGCGCACAAGGACGTACATCCAAATAGCATTAATGACCTTCTGACACGCAGAGCTCTTGATGAACCGCTTCGCCTTGCTGATGATAGCCATCTCTATGGCATTCCCAACGCGATCCTCGAGCTCATCCCTCTCCTCTCTCGCCTGGGTGACCACATCAGGATCCGCACCATTATACACGGGCCAACTGGTTGTCGTGACGAGCGCAAGCTCTAATAAGCTGTGCGCATGGGCGTTGAGTGCCCGTATGGCGAGGATCTCGCAGAGTGCCGCACGAGACTGGGAGAGCACCGAGGTTGTTAAACTCTGGTCCCGGAGAAAGTGGACGCGGTTTATGAGGAAGCAGAAGACGATGGAATTGTTTCCTTGGCGCTGGAATGCATTGTATTTCTCTTCCAAGGGTCGTACGAGCGTGTATGTCAGATCAGGGGCCGTGAGCTGTCTGGCTTGATCAAAGGGTGTTCCGTTAGTCACTTGAAGAGACGTACAGCATCATAAGTCAGGGGGGTATCTTCACAGCAAGTCAGCGTCGTATACATCGAGACACAGTGACTTCAAGCGTACCGATGAAATGCTATAACAATCCAGATTCCGCCCGACTCTCAGCAGTCAACCTTACGATTTTGACGGAAACGCATTTACCATGACATCCTAAACTCACATTTAGCACTGCATTGTAACCAAAGAACGCCATACACTAACCGATTTTATCATATGAATTATGGGGTAAACGGGCGTCTCTTCTAGCTCCTCATTGTGCAGCAAAGGCTGGCTTTCTGTTGTATGCGCTTCCGACATCGCTGCAGTTGTCTTCGTTTCTTTTAGTTGCCCACGACGTCTAATAGAGACACATCATCAAGTGCGCAAGATTCAAGGATAAAGCCGGGCGACAGGAACGCTCAAAAAGGAAAGGCTCAGAAGTTGCATAGCTCCGGGCAAATACGGACCAACAACGCGTACATGAGATCACGCGACGCGCCGCCGGTACATTGACGCTGCTTCTTCTCGCCACCACCATGCTCGACGCTGCAGACATCCAGAAAGCGGTCGAGGTCGCCACGGGTATTGTTAAGAAGGCGAAGGCGGATGGAACGCTGAGGTGAGTTATGAGTATGAAGGATGCGGAAGGAACGTGCACTGATGAAGGCGTCTGGTCAGTAAACTGACGCCGAAGGTGGTGCGGCGAGAGACGGAGCGTGTGTTGGAGGTAGAGGAGGGTGCATTTGACGAGGAAGAGTACAAGAATGCAATCAAGGAGGCTGTTCGTGTTGCTGCGGTGCGCTGATCTCGGCTTATCAAGCTGGAAATATCTGATTTCTCGCCGGGATAGATGAAAGAACCTGTGGAACTTGACGAGAGCAAGGAGCCTTCGCGAAAGAAAGCAGAGAAGCGCAATTCAGAATCAGCTCACGAGTCGGAAGATGAAGACGAAATGCCCAAGGTGTCTAAACGGAAACATAAGGTCTCTGCTGTGTGTAATTTGGCTTCTGCGATATGTTCTCTAACCTGATTTTGTTGAGGCCACGGTGGAATCTTCTGGTGACGAGTCTAAGTCTGGTCCATCTAATGGCAAGCCTCCGTCCAAAACCAAGAAAGTATGCATATTTACCTATAGCCGTTCCACATATCCTCATCATAACTAGGCGAGGAACGATAAACTACCCTCGACCCGAGCAAAGAAGATTCGCGTATCCAAGGCAGAGATCCAGAATTCCGACGCTGAGGAGGAACGTAAACCACCCAAGAAGAAGCAGAGGAAGACTCCCGTGTCTAAGACCCAGATCGAGCACTCTGACGCTGATCAAGAATATAAGTCGCCGAAGCAGAACAAGACTGCAGTTTCTAAGATCAAGATTGAGGACTCCGACAGCGATGCCGAAGAAAAGCCCAAATCCAAACCCAAGAGCAAGTCTGCGAACGGAAAGGCTGAGCCGAAGACTTTTATTCCCGTCGGTGGGACTTCGGATGTCGATGCAGGCGAGGTGCGTGTATGAAATTGGATTTTGGCACTATATTCTTATTGCTGTACTCAGAAATCCGAGTCCGAGCTGTCCGTTCTCATCGACGATCCACCAAAGAAGAAAGGCGGAAAGAAGAAGGAAGACGGAGAACCAAAGCCGGTCAGCTACTTGCACACATAGCGGCTACTCTTGATACTCATTATAATCTATAAAGAAGAAGAGCCGTACGTCGTCGAGAGACAAACCCGCCAAGGCTTCCAAAAAGTCCTCCAGCAGCACCCTCTCTAAAGACGAAGAGACGATCAAGAAGCTCAAGGTACTTCCTCTTCCTCCTTGCCTCCGCAGCCCACCGACTCACTTACTCTAAATGAACCCATGCAGTCATATGTCGTCACCTGCGGTGTACGCAAAGTCTGGTCTAAGGAATTTCAAGGGCTGGACACCCCCTTGGCGCAGATCAAGCGTCTGAAAGAAATCTTGACGGACCTTGGCATGACAGGCCGAATGAGCATGGAACAGGCGAAAGAGATTAGGGAGAGGAGGGAGTTAGCGAAGGAGCTTGGTGAGCTTCCACTCGCATCATGTAAAAGATTGAGAATCGTTGACGTGAGCTGGGTGGGCTCGTGGGGGTGGTGTAGAGGATGTGACGCAGTTTGAGGCGAAAATGCTTGCGAAAGGGAAGGGGAAGAGGAAACCTGGGAATTCAGATCAGACGGAGGAAGATGGGGAGGAGGAGGAGGAGGAACAAGAACAAGACGGTGTGAGGAAGGTGCAAAGGGTCAGTGATCCTGCTCTAAAATACCCCGAGGCTCATTCGTTGACATTGTGACACTAGAACGCTGCTCGGAGGAGTATCCTGGCCTTCTTAGGTGACCAGAGCGACGATGAGTGACCACTAGGCACGCTTGAAGGAGTTGTGTTGTATTTGCGTGAGGCATTGGCTGTGACGCTGCTTTGTTTTTCTAACTGATTTGGGTTTTGCGAGTATTGTTATTCCAGTATTTTTCTAGTTCATACCATACATTGACATATTGCTTGTTGCTCTTATGCAGGTTGTGGTAAAGCTGGCAACTGGAGCAGAGTGAATGCATACTTATATTGAGATTTACGTTCGACCACATCTGAATTCCCAGATATAGAACACCGATTACTTGTAATGGAAGGTGAAGTTCCTTGTCACTGGCCAATGGCATGGCCCTGCACCATCACGCCCGGGGGTCCAAAACTACTGTTACATGAGGGCAAGAATCTTTCATGCACGGTACATCAGTGTCCCGTTTTCTTTTCCCCTGTAGTAATCGTGCTTAGTGGCGGCTTCGACTCCGAGAGAACACTTCCTGTATTTTTTTTCCACAGGGAGCGAAAATATTAATGTTCTGGCGGAGAGCGCCACATACAAATACAACATGCCATACAGTTTTATTTCCCCTATCTCAGAGACTATGGTAAGTAGCATCATCCTACTCATATCACAGTATCGGTCTGAATAAAATTCAGGCAGATCATTCCTGGTTTCCTGTCTGATAGAAGTTCGATTGTATTCAAGTTGTCCTGGATAGCCCATTAATGCCGCAGGGAAGCACGAAGACTCTGAAGCTTGGTCTCATTCCAAGAGATCACGCAGGGTTCATCTACTTCCCGCAAGATGATAATACGAAATCGCCTGTGACACAGCCTACGTAGCATTGCAAATAGCGCAGTCAGCTACTAATACTTTCAAGAAGGTTGTACATGTATAAGTAATGCTGCGAGTTCTCTCAAGGTGAGCTCAGTCTGAACTTGTAATAACTCGAGAACTAGAGATCTCATGTGCCGCCGGCACGGTGCTGGTACATTTTTTCGTCCCCAGGTCTAAACCTTTCAGCAGGATATCCCCGTCCGGACGTGGAACGTAGTCCATCGGGCTTCGTTCGGCGTATATGACATGACCACTGAACTCGATCAAAAGAGAAGGGTCGCGGTATGAACAGCGAGCAACCAAGGATAGCGAATGAGGGCATTGCCGCTGTGGGCGGGGGTGAAGGTGAGAAGCAGCTGCCGCCCACTGACCGAGGGTGGAGAGCATGGACGTTTTGCTTCGCATCGTTCTGGCTTGAGACAATAGTGTGGGGATTCGGATTCTCGTGAGTCATTGATCTCCGTGCTAATTTGATACTCCAGTAATACCATGACAGCTATGGTGTTTTCCAAGGTAAACTACTAATCTGTGCTCTCCTGAGTCGGTCTTACCAGGTCCTCAGAATACTACTCGACGCACGAGTTCCAGACTACGTCAAATGTCGCTATTTCGGCCGTTGGAACGGTATCGATAGCAATGACATTCGGCTCAGTGTGTTGAGTTTAGCCACTTGCTCGGATTCGACTCACAGATTACACAGACCATCCCATTAATGCTATTCTTTCGCCGCTACCCAGGCTTGACAAAGCCGACTATGTGGGTTGGTCTACTACTCGCCGTCGCTGCCCTCATAGTCTCAAGCTTCGTTAATGCGGTAGGGTGATTATTCAGGAGAGTTTTGGTTCTCGTTGATTTTGTTCTCTCAAAGGTCTGGCAATTGATCATTCTGCAAGGCATCATCTATGGCTGGGCGGGCGGTATGATTTATATCCCTGTTGTTTTCTGGCTTCCCGAGTGGTTTGTCAAGCACCGTGGCCTGGCAGGCGGACTTGTTATGGGGGGGTCAGGAATTGGCGGTAAGCACCTCTGCATCCCTTATTTGCTTGGCCTGATTTTCATCACTTCCATGATACAGGCTTCGTGTTCCCGTTCATACTGAACGCGCTCCTCTCGCGAGTGGGCTTCCGCTGGACGCTACGCATCTGGGCACTTATCCTGGTAGTCGTGGCGGGGCCCTCGCTGCTCCTAGTCAACCCTCGCGTGCCGCTCCCGAAACATGAGAAAGGCGCACCGCGGCCGAGCGTGCTGCCCAAGGAGCTGCCGTTTTTCCGCGACTGGGTGTTGTGGATGTTCGTGAGTGCCCTTACTTCGCCTCTTGAAGTGACCAAATTGACCAAGTCGTCGGGTCGTAGTCGCTTGCGAACATACTCCAAGCGTTATCGTATTTCCCGGTATCGCTTTATCTCACCGTGTTCACGAGGTCGCTATCCTTTGAGGGCTCTGCGGCCGCCGTCCTTTCCGTGTTCAACGTCGCATGCGTCATTGGCCAGGTGTTTATTGGCTGGCTCTGCGACAGGATGCCATACGCCTGGATCGCCGTTGTTACCCAGCTGGGAAGCACACTCGTTGCCTTTTTACTATGGGGCTACTCAAGCAACTTGGAGATGGTGTTCGGGTTTGCAGTCCTTTTCGGCGGTCTGGTGAGTATCGCGACAGCTAGCTACACTACAAACTGACTGATGATTGGCGCATCATCATAGAGTGGCAGCTTTGCGTCGGTGTGGCAGCCCGCAGCGACGGACTGCGCGGGTAAGCGCGGGGAGCTGCAGCCGTATATCTTCGGGATTTTCGCCTCTCTTAAAGGCGTCGCGGCCGTTATTGGGCCTGTTATATCGGGCGTCATGTACGACGCGGGCAAGGACACCGGAGCGCTCGGAGGTAGTGGTAAGTATGGGAGGTTTGGGTTTGGGAAGATGGAGATTTTTGTGGGGAGTCTGGCCTTGGCGGCGGCGGCGGCGAGTGCGCTGCTGGGTGTGGTAAGAGTGAAGGTAAAGAGGCCGGCGTATTGAGAGGAGAGGGAGGAGGCATGACTTGCTAATGTCAATTTTATATGCTTGATGATAGCTCCTGTGAAGTATTGGATCCAATGTATCGTAGTCTTCACTCATGTTTTGCATTGTTCCAAATTTAGATGCTTGTATTTATTTTGTACATTCTTCGTAAACTTCGGGTAAAAGGCTGGACCAACGGAGTGCACTATCTTCTATGCACTTGCAGGGCGATTCGCGAAGGCGATTCCGCTCAGTTGGGCCCTGTATGCCACTAGGTCAAGCGGAGGAAGCACCGCGATATACATTCCTGGGATCTGAACAATCTGCATCAGAACTGGCATTGACATCACACCTTCTCGTGAACATTCCTGCGCGCTCAAGGCAGGGATCCCGTACGTAATGCGTCAAACGTCAATCTCTAATCGATTCAACACAGTAATCCATACAACTTGCCTACTAATACACGCACAAACCTGCTCACTGATAGTCATTTGCCTGTTCCTGCAAAGAACCTCGCTCCTTCGCCATCCGCAATCGAGATGATCTGAGCTCTTCCGGTCTTCGCTAATATTCCAATAGCTTTCCTTAGCAGTACTAGTGGGAGGCCGGAGAGGGGCGAGGGCACGGGCGGGTCCGTGATCTCGTAAAATGTGAGGATTGTTGTGAGTTGGCCGGTGGATGTGACCTGCGTAATGCTAAGAACTTAAAAGACGGATTTGTAGAGGTAGAGGGAGTAGATGCAGACCCATTGGTGTAGCACCTCAGCCCATTCTTCTGGAAGCCGCCAGTAGAGGAGGACAATGCGCGTTTGCTTTGGTGGCTCGTACGCGGCTTGGCTCTTCGCGACCATCTCTGAGAGGATATGTGATAGATGCGAGGGAAGTAGCCTGCCTAAAAATACAGTCCTCATTTCAGTATTTAGATGTCATAGAGAGCTTGAGAGGCACGCGCACGCTTTATCCGCTCATTCCTGAGTATTTCGTCCCACTCGCTGCCTGCCGTCTCAGCGTCCTCTACACGGATACTGAAGAGATTTCGATGACGCGCATATGAGAGGATAAGACGACTCCATTGCTCGGTTACAATCCGCTGAGTATTTGGATTGGGCTGTTGTCTGCGAGAATACAACTTTGGTTAGGATTGCGGGCACAGAGTCTGCCTGTTTACACACGTGAAGAAGGGTTCCGCAGAATGTATAGATGGTAAAAGAAAGCCTAGTGACCGTGAGTTA
The DNA here is from genome assembly GCA_001632425.1 of Neolentinus lepideus HHB14362 ss-1. Taxonomy (NCBI): domain Eukaryota; kingdom Fungi; phylum Basidiomycota; class Agaricomycetes; order Gloeophyllales; family Gloeophyllaceae; genus Neolentinus; species Neolentinus lepideus. Next base: position 104,845 of record KV425626.1, read on the forward strand.
AATTCATGAGGAAGTCGCAGAGGACATACCAGAGTGTGTTGTATGAGTTGATAGAGCCATTCATGTCTTTATCAACAGGAGAGCTGGTTGATTAGCCACAGGACAAATAAGACCAAACCATCCGACGATTTGCTTCCGCTCACCTCTTTTCAATATTACCCAAGCACTAGCTTTTCCTGTTGCGCCACGCTTTCGGAAGTGGGGTGCAGTCTAACCCTTTTCTTGAAACATATCTGCTGCTGAGAGTTGCTGAGTCTCTGCCGGTCTGTCGCACCGACTTGGGATTGCCCAATTCATGCCCGCTTTAGGGAACCCTTCCATTTATGGTCGCTTCAGCCCAGATCCTTCACTTCAGGCTTGGTTATATGAGAGGTACAGCAGAACTCGAGCGGACTAGAGGGCTTCTCATATATATGGTAAACGTCTAAAGAATAGCCGATGATAATCGAAGAAGTTCGGACCGGCGCGTGGTCCCCATGAGGCTCTCGCCATACTGAAGCATGCTAAACGAAAGCTTATAAACAGGGGAGTGGCGCGCCTACCGCGTTCATCACTTCAAACTTGACGATCACCTACCTTGCTCACTACATCACCTATTATCGACGGCAACGCGCTAGATTCTGCAATGTCTATGTTGCCTATCATTACTGACTTCCAGCTGGTGTGCTGTGGCGTCGCGACTGTCGCCGCTGCTGTTGGATATGGCTTGACTAGGAACTCGCCATATCGCATTCCACTACAACTTCCGAGCCCATCGAGGTAAGTATGGCTGGCATACAATGTCACAGAGGTAGAGACCTTCATGCCATCGTGACTTTCCAGCCTCCCCAGGTTGGACCTTGCGGGTCACGCACTGACCAGGATACGCCTGGGCAAGCGCAAGCGCAGCGCCTCCAGTCTCTCGGACGCTAGCGCGTCGACACTGACATCTACTTCGGACACCAGTATGACCTTGTCGGACACAGGGGAGTCCGAAATTGTGAGTGCCACCGATGTATACTGTGCGCCACACGCCGACAATGGAGTGACAGATCAGTGACGAGGCTGCGTTGTCGCCGCCTACTACAGTATACGAAGAAGATGGCGAATATGTGAGTTCGTCGTGTTGCCTTGTTCAGTTCCGTTACTGAAAAAGTTTCGTGTGGCGTAGGTTGTAGTGAGCAACGCGTGAACCTCATGCTAGAACTGCAAGGCTGACGGTAGTCCGGAGGTCGAGTCACCTTATAAGAAGCGTAGATCTCATTCTCCGGAGAGGAATGTCGACGAAGTCAGTGTTCTTATTTCACGACGGGATCGAGGCTGATGAAGCCGGAGGCAGTCGTCATCGGATATGAAGGTTGACGAGCCATCGATTGAGCTTGTGGCGGATCGTGCTCCAGCTCCAGAAGAAGAGCCGCACCACAGCGTTGATACTCCTGTAGGTCCTTCGTGTTTCCCATCAAGCCATCATTCCTCCCAGACCTCTTGAGTGCGGTTCAAAGGAGAGTCGGTAACGGCTGCCACTGACCTCGAAGCTCAGGGAATCTGTCTTGTCAAGGAGTGGTCGTTATCTGACTGATGTTCCGCAGATTGTTGCAGACCCTGAGGCGCCTGTCGCGACGGTCTTAGGCGCAGATGAGTCTGAGCCCGACATGACAAGGGCTGTGGACCTGATGTCTCATCCGGTGCCAGAATCAAGCATGGATGATGCCACCCCCATCTCTACGCCCCTGCCATCCAATTCGGAGGAGGCTTCCAAAGACACCTCTGAGACGACACAAAGCTCCATAACCGAATTTTCCAGTAGTCCCAAACGTGATGCTCCGTCGACAGATGGGATTCTTGCATTCAGCGCGGTATATTTGCTCATCAGCATACATGACTTGTAAAGTACCTTCTGACTCGTGTTCTCAGCCACAACCTGCCGCCGCCGCCGCCGCCACCACCACCACCACCATTACTCCAAGCCCTGCCTGGGGTTCTGCATCTTCATGGGGAGTCAAGTGTGCATCCACCGTCCCTTCAGCGTTCTCCACACGCACCGTAAGAGCTCATGCAGTCTGTGCAGCTACGTGCGGCATTCCTAAAGAGTATTCTTAGCTATCTACCACCGCCACAGCTGTAGGCGCTACCACACCAAACCCGGCGTGGGGCTCCGCATCTTCGTGGGCAGCCAAGCCAGCATCTGCCATCCCTTCGGCGATCTCCGCAACCACGGTGAGGGAGTGTAAAGCGTGAGGTTGTGGATACGCGATTCGCTGATCTCGACATCTTGAAGGCCAACCAGGCCAACGCCTTTTCAGCGTTTACTTCTTCCCAGCCGGCGCTCGTGTTCGGCGTGAAGCGGGCGCGGGACTCGGACGATCCGAAGGCGAGCGCGCCGGCGTGGCGGACGTCCGCGGAAGAGAAGGAACCGAAGAGGCTGTCTTCTCCTGCTGCACTCCGCTCTGAAGCCGAGCCCGAGGAGGCGCTTGCGAAGCAGACCCACGAAACAAGTAGCCATAATTGTGCGCTACCTTCTTCGCCGTTTGTACGGGGTCGAATGCTAACGCGCAACGCTAGACGCAACGGGCGAGGAAGACGAGACGGTCGTGGCCGAAGTCAAAGGGGTGAAGCTCCTCGTCAAGCGCGGGAGCAGAGACTTCGTGGACTGCAGCCGGGGGCACATCAAGCTGCTGTCGAGCAACGACCCCGCGGGCGAGCGGCTCGGTGCGTGTGTCTCGCCAACGTCTTCCTTCTGGGCAACGGGAGCTGATCTGAGAGGTGTCTAGTGTTCCGGAGGGAGCAGGTGCTGAAGCTGGGTATGAACGTGCGGCTGCGGCCGACGGTGCGCTGCGGGTTTAGCGAGGAGGACGGGGTGCTGCGGGTGATCCTCAAGGAGCCGAAGGACGCGGAGAGGAAAGCGGGGGAGGAGGTCGTTATCTACGCACTGAAGGTCCGTTTCCGTTTCGCTCTCGTCGAGAGGGAGATGGCTGATGGTGCTGTGATAGGCGGGCACGGCTTCGAAAAAGGAGTTTAGCGAGTTTGCGAGTATGGTGACGTTGAGCCCGCACCTGGAGGCGTCGTACAAGCCTTGAAAGCTGAACACTTCAGTCCTATTCACCCATATTCCCATCGATCATCTGTTCATTGAGGATATCCACCCTCCGCTCTCCTCACTATACCTATACCTTGAAAGCTGAACACCTTTTTGTCGACTTCCATCCTACTCACCATATTCCCATCGATCATCTATTCACTGAGGATACCCACTCTCCTCACTATATTGCAGGAGATCGAATTAGCGGCGATGGCATGTAGCGCCATATTTATGGACCTCGGCCACGTTGCGATATCCCCCTTCTTTTTAGGTATACCTGCTGTTTGTATAGTTTTCTCGGACAGAATCTACTTCACTACCGGCTCAGTCGTGCACCCTCTGTGGATCATGATCTTTGTCAAATCACAGGCATAACCTCTTCTCACTATAAGCTGAACAGCCTTTTGTCGACTTTCAGTCCTACTCACTCGATCATCTATCTACTTTCTACACTATACTGGAGGGGCCCCGATGGCGCCGTGCCTTGTGGCGCCATATTTATCGTTATGGACCTCAGCCACGTTTTGAAATCTCTTTTACGTTTTTCTCTTCAGGTATACCTGGTGTTTGTATAGTTCTCTCGGACAGAATCTACGTCACTGTGGATCGCGTCACGTCGCGATCACATGATCTTCATCACGTCACAAACAATAACCGAAGTTTGCGTGACAGAGCATACAAAGCCACACTCAGGTAGGATGATCAAAGCAGCTCGCCTAATGATTCGCGGATGTTAGGACACTGATTTGCACGGCTTTCACTGGGCGGGAGCTCTGATGGTAAAGTTTAAAAGTTATTACCAACTCTGCCTTGATGCCCTCTTTGAGATGTAGCGGCATTGCTGAGATGAAAGAGGATGCCAACGATAGCATATAAATCCAAAATCTGAGAGAACAGCATATAAGCCCAAATCTAAGAGAACCACTCTACTCCTTCGCCAGCCTCCTAATACCCGAACTCCTGAGCGTCCGCCCCCCAGCCTCGACGCCGAGACCCTCCTTCAACGGGGCGCCATCCCCCGTCGCGAGATCGACGAGCACCCTAGAGAGCTCGCTCGTCGGCGAGACGCTCCCCGGCGCGAGGGCCTTGAACACGGGGCCGAGGAGGCAGTCGACGAGGATTTTCGCCGCGGCGGAGCGGGGGCGGGCGGGGTTGGGCGGGGTGACGTACCCCGGGCGGACGTTGTAGACGCGGAGGGGGGCGGGGAGGGCGAGGAGGTGCTTTTCGGCGCGGCCTTTGATTTTGCCGAAGAGGGTGAAGGTCTTTTCGGAGGGGTCGGCGCTGGGGGGGGGGTGTTAGGTTAGGTTAGAAGATGGGAAGGTGGGATGGGGAAACGTTACCTACCCTTCGCCGGAGACGTAGACAAAGTTGAAGTGGCCGGAGGTGGAGAGGGATGCGAAGGATTTGGCTGCGGCCATGGGGTAGTCGTAGGTTATCCGTATATAATCCCTACAAATCCTCTTACTATCAGACACACAACTGAGGACGACGCACTCACTCTTTCGAGACATCATTCTGACTGACTCCCTGCGCCCAAATGCACGCCTCGGCGCCCTTCAGCAGCTCCCTCAGCTCCTCGGGGTAGCTCGCAAAGTCGCCGTAGACGATGACGCGCGCCTTGGTCGGGTCGAGGCCGTCGCCCTCTGGCAGGGGGAACTGGCGCCGCGAGAGTATGGAGAGCTCTGTGACTTTGGGGGAGGCGAGGCAGTGGCGCAGGAGGGGCGCGCCGACGTTGCCTGTTGCGCCGGTGAGGATAATGTGGACCATGGTGGGGGGAGGCAGCCAGCCATGGAATCTTTAAAGGCATGACTGGTGGCGGCCGTTGAGACGCGTAATGGATGTGGTACGCGTACAGTGTGCCGGAGCACAAGTATTACCATATTTGGTAATATGATTACCCCATATAGAAGTTCTGTTCTTCGGCAGACATACGTGTCTCCTCCTCATCAGCGTCTAATATTCGATTTTCTGTGGGAATATGGAGAAGAGACGGGATATGTTGGATTCCTTCGTTTGCTTGAAGCTCTATGATGTTCAACTTGGCTATCTTGTCCAATACGACCCCCAAGATGGACAGTCCCACGAAAAAGCTGACTAAGCACGTGGCTGATTGGCTGCATGAGAAGAGCTGTCGCCGCTAAGTCCAGTTGCACCCACATGTAGGTTTGAGCTGTTTGTATTTCGACATTAGACACATGTCATACCTTTAAGCTAGTGAAATTCGAGAAACCCAAAGTAACAACCATCACCCAATTAAAATATATTTGCTTTGATTTTACCCCAGATGTCAATGAAGCGGAGGAGGGGGGGGGGTTCCAGGCCACCACCCTTTGTAGATAAACCGTAAAGCTCATATAAAACTCTTTTACCCAACTCAAGACCCAATGGAAACATACCCATCCGGCGGGCAGGAGTGGCGCAATAGTTACAAGCACAAAAAGAAAGAAAATAATGCATACATTCGGAGTCGAACCTCCTGCATCGCTGAAACCAAACGAGTTAACCACTACACTATATAGAACTTTGAGAATGAATGGAATCAATATAATATGATGCCCACACGCACTCTGCTTAGTCAGCTTTTTCGTGGGATTGTCTTTCTTGGGGGTCGTATTGGTAGAGACAACTTGGCTTGCTTGCAGAACATTGTCGGCCATCCTTTTAGTTGCCGATGTTTCGCAATTGCCTCGGATTCCTTTGCCCCTATTCCGTGATAAAGAGCACTCACACACGATGATCGATAGCACTCTCCTTGCTCGACATGTCTCCCACTCTCGACATCGCCGCAGTCCGCGCCCAGTTCCCGTCTCTCGCGACAGGCTTCGTCTTTGCCGAAAACGCAGGCGGCTCGCAGATCCTCGGATCCTGCGTCGACAAGATCACCGACTACCTCATCAACACCAACGCCCAGCACGGCGCGGGCTACGAGCACTCGGTCAAGGCTACCGACAGGGTCGCGCAGGGCAAGAGGGCCGTAGCCGAGCTGTTCGGCGTCGAGGGGGGCGACGCGGAGGACCAGGTCGTGCTCGGCGGCAGCTCGACGCAGCTGGTCGAGAACCTCGCGAGGGCGATTGAGCAGGATATCCGCCCGGGAGAGGAAATCATAGTCACAGGAGAACACGAGAGTGCGTATCACTTCGCGTCAACGCCGTAGCATGCCTCTGCGTTATGTCCTCCGTTACTCTCGACATCCTCTCAATACTATTGTTGTATTAAATCCCCGTCCCATTCTCACAGCAAATGCCGGCCCCTGGAAAAAGCTCGCCGCCCGCACCGGCGCCGCCCTGCACCTCTGGGAGCACACCCCCCTCCCCACCTCCCCCGCGAACCCCTACGCCGTCTCCCTCCAGATCCCCGCCCTCCTCCCGCTCATCTCCCGCACCACGCGCCTTGTCGCGATCTCCGCGACCTCGAACCTCCTCGGCAGCGTCACGGACGTCGCCGCAGTCGTCACGGCCGTCAAAGAGAAAGCGAAGGCGCTCGGCGCGCGCAAGGTCGAGGTGTGCGTCGACTGCGTGGCGTATGCGCCCCACCGCCGGATGGAGGTGGAGAGATGGGGCGTCGACTACGCCGTGTTTTCGCTGTACAAAGTGCGTCTCTCCATTCCAATCTCACTCTCAACCCCAATCCCAATCCCATCACGCCCAAACCAGGTCTACGGCCCGCACGTTTCCGCGTTGTACATCCACCCCGCCGCGCTCTCCACCTCCCTCTCCTCCCTCGCGCACCACTTCCTCCCGGACACGGTCTACAAGATCCAGCCCGGCGGCCCGGGGTACGAGCTCGCGTACAGCGCGACCGCGCTCCCGGCGTACCTCCGCTCGCTCTCGCCGGCGCGCACGCTCGGCGCGTCGTTTGCGCTGATACAGGCGCACGAGGAGGGGCTGGTGCGCAGGCTGCTGGGGTGGCTGGGGGCGCCGGGGCAGTGGGAGAGGAGCGTGAGGGTCGTGGGCGAGGGGCTCGGGGATTTGGGGGCGGAGGTGGGGAGGAGGGTGCCGACGGTGAGTTTTGTGGTTGTGGGGAGGAGGAGCGCGGATGTGGTGCGGGTTTTTGACGAGTCTGGGACTGTGAGTGTTATTAATGGAGAGGATTGTCGGGGTGACTTGAGTTTGACCTTGACTGTGCAGGTCGGGATACGCTATGGCCACTGTTATGCGTACACGCTGGTCGAGCGGCTCTCGCCCAAGATCGATATCGACGATGCGGTCGTGCGGATCTCGCTCGTGCATTATAATACACTGGAAGAGGTGGACAAGATCATAGAGGTGCTTGACATGGCGCTGGGCAGTTGATGAGTACAGTGGACTGTGTAGAGAAGACTTTTCATCGGATGCGTACATAACTAAATCGCTGATACGGCGTTGTTTATAGTAGAGCACACGGAATCTACGAACTCGGGAAATTGACATCCTATCCCCGTATCTGCCGCGTCCCGAATGACGTTAGCTCCTGCAAGGTCATTTGTGAACGGAACACATGCATTATCTCTAACATGGCTCCCGTTCAACACAGAATGCTATTGTCTCCAGCATCTCTATACGTTGTCAATATGGCATATTCGGCAGACTGTAGAACGCATAGAGGATATCGCGACTAAAAAATGTTGTATAGCTTCTACATGCATAGTTATGCACCGGCTCAGACCTCTCCCAGGGGGCCCAGTAAAGATCAGGCACATTTTCTTTGTAAATCCAGTCCGACAGCAACCGCCACAGATTCTCGAAGAAGTCACCTGATCCAGTTTCTCGTGAAAGCGTTCTCCCAAGATGAAGTACTACTATTCAAGCTTCAAGTCCAGTACTTGAGCTACATACATACCAGAGTTGTGGCGGAAGCCCAAACAGAGCGCTACCCAAATGTGGCGGCTTTGCCCCTCTTTTCTCTCCGCACTAGGCATGGGTATTGGCATATGATTGCTGTCTGCTTCCTTTTCGTGCCGCACTAAAGACTCTAAGCTTGTATATTCCACTCGTATAGAAATGTCGACGAGACCGGCACAGACGGAAGAAGACACGACACAGATCTCAACGCAGGTCGTACCCCATCTACAGGAATTCTTAAGCACCGTACCGATACCGCTAACCACAGTCCTTGTTGCCCTTTCTCCTTACATCAAATGGTTCCGTCGGACATTGGAGATTGTGAGCTGGAAGTCGAGATGGGACGAGAGCTGGCTTGCGTTGGCCGCCTGGTGGATGCTATGTTTGGGTGCTAGTACAACTTTGCGGTACGTTCGTCCATAGAACCACGCATCGTAGCGATCAATAGTCGCGTGAGCTGGTTTATTGATATGCGGGTAACAGCCTTGTATAACTCTCTATCGTCTCCGGGTGCGTATCCAAAGTACGTGCTAGAAGGCGAACGGTGATATAGATGGTTGTTGCCCGCGTGTCGACGTCCATGAAGCGCACATTCTTATAGACATTATCCAGATATCTAATGCCCCTTGTGTTTTTGACTGCATTATACTATTACCAACGCTTGCCGCCCTCCCAGTCCCCGACTATAACCGAACAACAGTTGCGGCAAACGGTCGCCTCCCTCGCCATTATCCACGACCTCCTCCAACTGTCACCATCTCTCAGTGCATCAGTCTCCCAATGGTCAAACTTCCCTTCACTGAAATCCTTTGCTTCCCGACCTCTACTGCGCGTGACTCTAACGCTATACCCCTTCTACCTAATCGCGACCTATTTCATCCCCCTCCGCATTCTTATTGGCATAACTGGCTCTGTCATTCTAACATGGCGAGCCCGTTGGGTAAGCATCATCCGAAATACGCTTTGGGGCAGTGCACATTTCCGATGGGCTTGCTACCGCATGTATTCTGTCCTCTCTGGAGAGCCTTTACCTCCTGCTATAGCTCCGATCTCAGCTGACCTCAAGATCTCTTCGGTCGGGAAGGGGTCTGAGAAGGATATGACGACTACATCTTTGCGTTTCTTATTCACCCTGCATGAGAATCAGCGCTGGTGGATATCACTCGACTGGACATCTGCTATGCTGCCGGCCGAAAGAACGCCGTGGTCGTCGCCTCCCCCTCATTTCGTGCCCCTAGCTCCCCCGAGCTCCTTCGCTCTTCCTTCGGATACGATCGTGTATCAGGACTTTGACGCAAGCAATGGGACAGAGAAGAATAAGCGTCGGGTCAAACGCCATGCTCATTGGACTTGGGAAGAACCTGAATGGAAAGTCATCATCCGACAAGAGGGCACCAGCGCCCAACGCCAAGAGCGGGATCTTCCCGTCGAAGGCTCTTCCAGCTCCACCAGCGCGAGCAAGCTGTTGAAAGGCGTGGTCAATCACAGGCGAGAAGGTAGCGCTGGCAAGGAAGACGTGGACATCGAGCTGGCGGAGCAGCAGAAAAGAGTGAAGAACGAGATTGCTGAAGGGCATGATGCAGGCGGTGCGCATCATGACGAGGAAGGCGACGAGCCGCTTACGGATTCTGATGGTTGGGTATACGGTGATAATAAGTGGGAGAACCAGAGTGCTAAGGGGGGCATGGGCAAGGTAGCGTCTATCTAATTTATTTCCGATGGATCATAACGCTTACCATAAATTGTTCTGCAGTACACTCGCTATAGGCGCTGGACAAGAATCGCTCTGTTGATCGAAACCGTCGAGCCGGTGGATGATGCAGAAGGAGATTTGCCGTTCAATGCTGCTCCGAGTCATCTCCAGACAGACGCTAGATCTTTGCCGGAGCAGCACATCGATGATGTTCAGAAAGTGACGTCATCTAGGAGAGATACTTCAACGTCTAGGACGAGTGTCGATGATGAAGAGCACGGGAGCTTGAGGCAGCGGTTGAAAGCAGCTGTGCGGAAAACTTCAGTGGCGCACTGAAAGCCTGAGTGGTGTATTGATGTTATGTTGTTACGTACGTATCTCTGCTCTGCTCTGACGAATTGTTGAACTGCATGTTTTCGATCATAACTTTTGTTATCGTTGATGGGGCCACATAGCGCAGACCATCTTGCAAGCTCGTGTATACGGTTGTGACTAATAAGCAGCCACCTTATATTGTCCACAGATTGGGCGGGTATCGCAATGCGGGATGACGTCCAGACAGCTTTGTGAGACGTCTAGTTAATACTACAAGACGTGTGAGGGTATGACATATACGTACGTAAACGATGTTCTTTGGATGTGGAGTCAATCACTACTATCCCTTCAAAACATTGTAGGACGTACCAGTAAGCGGACAACTGCGTTTCTGTATATTCCCACAACTCCTCGGCCAATTTGGCATCATTGGACTGCTTGTCATGCGTCCCACGCTTGCCAACAGGTTCATAGTACTCTCCATTGACTATCTTCCCCTTATCAGAGGTGGCAGCCCACAGCGAGTTATAGGCACCCTGCTCAGGCGTCAAAAGCCTGCCTAGGCTCGTCACATAAATGAGCCATCTGTTTGCCGTCGACATGTTCGCCACCATATTGGTACCGGCGACTCCGGGGTGTAGCGACACGGTCGTGATCTGGGGGTACCGCCTGGCCAGCTCGGCAGCGTACAGGATATTGGCAAGCTTGCTTTGGCCATAACGTACCCAGTGTATGTAGTCCTCCTGAGTGGTCTGCAACTCCTTGAATACAATGCCGCTTTTGGGATGGAGGCGGAAGCCTTGCGACGATAAGATCACGATTCGCACATCAGCGTCGTGGTACTCCGCTGTACGAAGTAGGGTCGGTAGGAGAAGTTTGATGATGAGGGCGTGGCCCAGATGGTTTGTGCCAAAATCTATCTCATATCCGTCTTTCGTCAAAGCTGGCTTCTCACTTATTATACCCGCATTGCATACGAGGATGTCCAACCGCTCCGAGGTGAAGCGTTTAATGGCTTTGGAGGCGGACGCCAAAGATGCGAAGTCGCATTCGAGAAAGGTGGTCTGAACATCAGGAGCTAGCGCCGTGACCTCATTTATGACCTCGGTCGCACTTTTAGAGTTGCGTCCAGTGAAATAGATATGCGCAGGTTTGTGCTTGGCGAAACTCAAGACAGATCCCTTGCCAATGCCAGAGGTCCCTGCAATGCAAATATCGCTGTTCCGTTTGTACACTGGAAGGAATTGTTGAATAAAGCTCTTACCTCCGGTAACGAAGATAACCTTCCCCGACAAATCAGGGATGTCTTTGTCAGGATTGAACGGGACTCCCTTCATATTGACAAGAGGTGAAGTGCGATCACTTCAATGGCGCAAACGACTACCTTGACGCCGTTATATATACGCTCGGCTCAAAGTCACTTGCCGTGGGAGCCGAGCTGAGCTGAGCTGATGGCTCGTAAGGCTTACCCCTATACGCACGTCTAACTATGGTTGTATTTGATCTAATGAGACGCGTAGCACCACCGTTAAGTAGCAATCATGAGACAAAGTGAGGCGCGTCCGCCCGGCAAAGGGATAGGTGAATTAATTTTGATGAATTACATACCACGAGCAGAGGACGCGTACTGGTCCTAAACTCAGCTGTGAAGCTGAACCTTGTTGGATGCCTTTGAACTTTGCATATTCATGCCAATGCATTCGCGGTGTTGAGGCTTATCATGTTTCCAATATTGTACTCCAGCCACAATAAATTTGATCCGAACTGCCCTTGCAAGGCCCGGCAAGGCTAACTACTTGCAGGTAGTGGGCCATTGCATGCATGGCAGGATTTTCGAGTCCTGAGCATACAATTAATATTATATTTATATAATTTAATATATATGAATAATGTGGTTATGCTTGCACCAATAATCCAGAATGGCAAATGAACAATTTCATGCAAATATGCAAAGACAATCAGATTAAGGCCTTTATGCAATCAAATTTCTCATGTTCATAACCACCACCTATGGTTTCCAAGTCCATCACATGGCAAGTTCAAAGGCCAGTGCAAGTCAACAAAATTTGCCATATTTGGAAATTGATTAACTAATCATGGGAAACTAGCCAAACAGAGCAAAAAATTACAATTCAAATGGGTACCCACTCAAAAGTGCCACCTTTGGAAGCTGATTAGCTAATTTGGGTGATGCCAAATTGGTCCAACCCCTTCCACCGATCTCCCTGATTTTATTTGCATTTTTAGATAACTTTTCTGGGTTTTATCCAAGCATCAAGATGCCATCCCTATATATATCTGTCAGCTATTTTTAGCACTGTGACAAACCCAGGTGGCTTCAGGAATATATTCAGATTTATTGCAATTTGTCAAGATTTTTCTGGGCCAGGCAGCATAGAGCTAGACTATTATTATCCTCACAGATCTGGGTGCAGGGCAGGCCAATTCAAACCCAACCTGACTTCCAGAAGGATTGGCTACCCTATATAGACATAATACTACTATTATGCTCGAGCACCATATAGTTGCAGTGATTCATTAGTAGCTCTAAAGGACATTGTTTAGTGGGTCAGTACTACTACACTGGCTGGAATTAGTAACTGACCATACCTAACAAAATACTCTGACCATACAATGTATACTGCAAGCATATGGCACAGCATTCTGATGAAAAAACAAAGCAAACAATTATGATCTAAATGGGTACCCATTCAAAAATTGTGATATCAGGAAGCTGATTACATAATAGTGGAAACCTACTCCTGGAAACAGACAGAGCCAACAATTCTGATTCAAATGGGTATCCACTCAAAAATTGCCACTGGGGAAGCTGATTACATAATCACAAGAAACCACCCCTGGAAACAAACAGAGCCAGCAAATCCAATTCAAATGGGTACTCATTCAAAAATTGCCACATCAGCAAGCTGATTACACAATCACAAGACACCACCCCTGCAATCAAACAGAGCCCAGTATTCCAATTCACATGGGTACCTACTCAAAATTTGCTATTTTAGGAGCTCCATTACCTAATTTGGTACTACTACCTGGATATACCCCCTCTCAGCAATTCTCCTGAATTTTTAGGCATTTTTAGGCATTTTCCCCATTTTATTAGATCCTGCAGTGGCCATTTTTCCACAGCCCAGATACATCTCATAGTCATTTATAGCCCTACCAGTGCCCAAGAATATATTCTCATTTTTCGCAATTTTCTACACTATTTTTGTGGTTATTGGTGTACTATAGTGGCTGAAATTCATGAATGATTGTATAATGCAGTCAGAATATTATGTAACCCAGCCAAGCAGCCGGCGGATGAAGGCAGACAACACAAATATCTTAATGACGCACTTGGTGTTTGAAGGCAAAACTCTATGTATGTCATAGCCTGTCGCAGCGGCACAGCATTTCGATCGACCAATCAGAAAGCCGGAACTCCAGTCGACGCGGAAAAGTTCGCGCCACATTGGTTCCCACAGTAAGAAACACGTTATTGATCCACCCAGCAGAAACAAATCCACAAGGACCCACATAGGGGTCCTAAATTAACAAAAATATTTACATACATTCTGTTATAGGTGTATATAATATATTTTGAGTCTCAGGATGAACGGAGAGCATTCAACGGAGCCTCACGCGGAATACGTTAAAATGAGACTACAAACCATTTTTGTAGTCAACGCTACGGACGGAGTTCCAAAATTTGTTACACATTTTGAAGCGTAGCTACAAAATAAATTCGCACGTCTTCTCGGCACAAAGTTTCCCACGACTATCAAATTTCGGCTCAGTTTCCAGGCTAAAGAAACGCCTCCTTCGTAAACTCAGGACTCGTAATTCTCTGAGAATCTCTGAGAATGCCCGGATCATTGTCATGGTCTTGCCATGGACTTCTAAGGTCCAAATATCACGGAATTGCCTTGTCAGGTCATGGCAAGACGGTCCAAGGTTCCCAAGAATTTGCCTTGCAAGGCGAATCGGATTTCACCGACTAATAATTATTTATTAGGGCGTAAAACCCATTTAGAACACTGTTTCAGGGACCCTGGAGACTACGTGGGTACCTAGTACAACGAGTTCGGGTCGTTCTGCTTAACTTTTGTGTAAACGTGACCATATGTCATTTCACGACATTTTAGTCTTTGTATAAGGCATTTGTTACTGAGAGACACATGATTTAGACATCGAGCAATTCTGATGCAAAAATGGACCCCTGACACTAATCGGGTGCCGATGTTTAGTCAGTATCCCCCTCTTGGTGAAGGCAGCCATCTGTGTCAAGGTCGACACTAACACAGAGCGTTCGAGACCATTATTAATGCTCGAGAACGGACCATTGACATTAATAAGATAACAGAGTGACTACAGGTAGCTACAACGAGGCCGTGAACAACAGAGCGAAAAGCAGCAGACCAGAAGTAAAATGTCCTACAGCTCTGGTCGAAGAAGATGTAACTTGTGTGATTTGGTAATTTCCACAAGAAGGAGCTGATGCACTGATGATCTCAGGGCTAGAAGGGGGGCGCACTCGTCCTTCGAATGCGGACGTCCCATTTGCCGAGGAGACAACAGCACTTGCCCCAAGAATGCGGGCATTACCTGGTTTGCGTACTGTTAGATTGAGCGTTCGTAGCTGTGGAAGGCATACTCACCTCCATAGGCGCGAACTTGAATGTAAGGCGCATTAGAAGGAATTACGAGAGTCGTCTCAAACGTAGATCTAGAAGCGTTGACAGCTGTGGAGAGGGTGCGAGGGGCGCTACTATCCCCGACTACAACCTCCCACATCTGCACTTCGGTCGCACCGTTCCTAACAGTGGGATGTCAGAGATGTCGCAGAAATTACGGTGGGGCTGAGGTTAATTACCAACTGGCATAAATGGTTCTTAAAAGAACAACGGTTAGCTTGAGTATGAAAGGGTAAGGTCACTATAACACGTACGTGCCGTTGATCGCAACATCGGGCACTGCCTTTGGAAAGCCCTGCCATGTTGTTGATTTGTACGCACGATAATTCTAGGACCACGAGATATCAATGTGGTCGGTTTAACGTACCGAGAGCAGACCAGACACTTACTGCAACAGGACCATTACTGAAGTTCTGCCCGCCCAGTGCCGCTGAATAAATCATCGTGCCATTAGAGCTTGGATATCATTAGACGTCTCCTGCTCCGGTCGAAATCAAGGTTGCTCACTAGTATTCAGATATCCTGGCTCTTAAGATCAGTCGTATGTACCGTTTAGTCTATAAGACAAAACAAACCATGGACTCGAACCCCATCCCAGTAACCAATAACCACTGGTGAGCAGCTGAAAAATCAAGGCACCTTGTCAATTGTCCGTGCCGCATCAGCCAAGCCACCTACATGCGTATTTCCTTGAGATTGGATGGGGAGTGATTGCAAAGGATAAAACGCCGTCCGTAGCGTTACAGTCATGCTGTTCGTGTCAAGGTCCAAAATCATGCCTCGCCCAGCTACAAAATAATTAGCTGCGAGCAATGTGATATCAAGGGGCACCGAAACTTACTGCTTTCGTCATTCTCGTCGCCATTGCCTGGCGAGCAGAAGCGTTCAGTTCCTTCAACACGTGCAGTACACGATGATGATGAAACAGACTGGCATTATCGAACAGCGATATCGCTGTGTAGTTGTCGCGCCACCTAGCGTGGTGCTGCCACTCATAATTGCAGTCGGAACACATGTCCCAGTCGCTGTTCTTCCCTCCCATGGCCCAGATGATTTCGCCTGTACTGCCGTCTACTTTGTATACTTGATGATAATGTCTGGATTCATATATAGCATCAGATGTTGTCCGTGCGAAGGACGAGAAGTTCGCTGACCTAGAAGAGACCAGGTAATTGCCATCGGCATCTTTGTCTACTGAGTTCATGTGGAAACTGTGATGCCCGGAGTTAGCGAGATGTTATGTTTCAGGTAAAAAGTATCTTACTAGTCCCAGGGATTGCTTTCACTATCGTCCGTCCAGAAATTTTCATATGAGTCTGAATAAGGGATGTGATCGCTCGCGCTGTGGCATGCCAAAACTAAGTATCGTGGTGCGCTAATGCGTTTGCACGCACTTCCAACTGAACAAAACATTTCCGGTAGCAATATCAATCCTGAATGAGAGCCATGAGCCATCCAATGACCGAACACTGATTTTAGGACCTACTCTTGGAATGCGCATTCCAGTAACCAATCATCTCCGGTCCCTCCGACTTCGCTGAGGTTGGTATTTAGGACATAATATGCACTGAGCAACGCCGTTTGGTTGTTTACTCTGGGAATAAAGAACTCGTGGAGGTCCGCGCCGTTGGGGAAAGTACTGGTGAAGTTATAGATTATGTCGTACGTCGAATTCATAATTATGGCCTTAGTAATTTACACGGGCATTAGCAGAAAACAACTGCGAGGAGACCTTACTTACCCGACCGGCTCCATATCCGTTGATAAGATCGCCAACCCACATTGTCAGCACCTCAGTCCCATTTAACTGAAAACGAGAACGGAATTTATTCATATGCCTGACACACTATTCCCGGATTGCAAGATACGTACGGTCTGAGTCCTCAAATCGAAGCACTCGTTTATACCCATGGCTGCTCCAGCCCAGATCAAGTCGCCATCGGACCGGTATATGGCTGGACCTGGCATAGGTACGCTTGTTCCTTGGGGACACCTAGGACTTAGTTAGAAAACTACTTAAGACAACTGCGAACCCGGACCCTACGTGAAATAGTACCCGCATTCATAGTCACTTGCCGGTTCGGAGGTTATTGAAAGTGCTACCGGTTTGAGATTTGGTTGAGAGTTGTACTGCAATAAACCTTGAGAATTGTCACACGATCAGTAGAACGGAGACTCAACTGTATATGTTTCTTGACCACAGACAGAGGGAAGAATAAACTCAAGCAAAATGCCAGCCAGAGCGAATGCCCTTCGTGCTAGGACATTGCGAACGACCATTCCGGCCCAGTGATGTCGTCCCGCAGGTAAGGGGAAAGCGAGGAAAGGGTTCTGCGGAGGGAAGAATAGACGCAGTCATGCTATACTTAACTTGCAAGCTCTATGACGCAGCACCGTAAGGTATCATCCTGCTGCGGAGCTTGAGCACTGCTGGTGATAGCGTACGACTTGTATCTTCCCAATGAAGCCGGTGATAATATATCTCGGCCGGCAGGGCAGACAATATCGCCACGCTTGAGTGTCACCGGCGGCCATGGTATATGAAGTATTATTATAAACTGCGCACTCTGGTTATCAAGGTATGGTGATGATAACCCAACAAACTAAGACGCGGCATTGCTAACGTCGGTCCGTCACTTTATACGTGACACTGAAACCTACAATGAACGTCAGACTTGCTTTTCAAATGGCCAGGATTTTGCAGTCAAGTACCTGGCAATCGTAAATTCAGTTCATTATTGTGGACAAGTAAGTAACTGGGACCGTGAGATACTAAGTGCCGAGACGCGAGCACGTGACAAACGCGATGGCGCGGTGTTGCCGACGCATCGTGGAGCTCTTTAACGACAACTTGCGAACATCGCAGTACTCCAAGAATCTCTGGCCTCTGAATGACTAGAGCAGAATGCAACATCTGCATCGATTCTCTCCCCGTGGAACGGTTTCGTGTTCCACCTTGTGGTAAGGCAGTATATTCTCTAATACTCGCTCAGCCAAATTGAGATTCGCCTATGTTTTTGGTAGGACATGCATTTTGTGAGAGATGCTTGCTGAAGTACCTAGATACGCCTCCGGTGACTCGTGGCAAACCCTGCCCGCAATGTCGCAAAGCAATACGCCGAACGGATCTTCGGCCTTTATTCTTGACATTCTCTTCTTCTGGCCTCCAACACGATACTAAACATGGTGATGATGAGATTATGGTGCGAGCAAGGGATGTTTCCGAAAAGCTGGGTCGTATGGACGAGAGATCGAGTTCGAAGACCTTCGAGCGGGCAGGGCGAGAACTCGAGAAGGTCGCAAAGGTTGTAGCACCAGAAGGAAGGACTGAAGGAATAGCACAAGTGAGTGTATTTACCATTGAATGTCAGCAAACCTGGTGACCGTCATACAGTTTCTGATTTGGGACGCGGTGAACGAGTTCCAGCGTCGAATAGCTCCTACGTTGGCCGAGACAGACACTTTGCGCGAGGAAGTACGAACACTAAAGGTATCCACTGAGTTCTTGCACCGGGAGAGAGATCGCATACAGGCTAGGGTTGTGGTACGAGAAGGGGAACTAGCAAGGACGTTAGCAACTCTGGAAGAAGCTTTGGAAGCTAACCTCAATCTTAAGAGCGAGAGGGCTGAGCTGGAGGCGGAATGTATTGCGCTGAAGGCGAGGGAGACGGCTACTGCAGAACAATATGAGAAACTGGTGCTCGAAAAGAACAAATGGCAGGCCACGATGCCCCCTCTCAAAGCAAAGGTTAGTCTCACCCATTCCCACAGTTTGGTTTACCGCTAACAGGAGACAGGCAAAGAAATATAAACAGAGGATTTCCGACCTCGAAAAAGACGTCGCGCGCCTCGAGAAGGAGGTCGAGGACAAAACTCGGTGCCTCGAAGAAACAGCGCAACAGATGCCCCCTGAGTACACGTCCTACCCGTCTCAGAACCATCGGGATTTGGAGCACGACAGTGACTTCGACTATCGTCATCCCTTCTTCGACGAAGACGAGGACGAGGACGACGCCGAGAGTTTATATGTGAGTTGTTAATAATTGCCTCGTAAGCTCGCTGACTCTCTGGCTTTCTTGAGATCGGAAATCCGACAAGCATTGCCGCTACACCGAGCTCTAAATCCAGTGTCACCTCAAGTTATGTACATGCCAACGGACGACCAAAAACTCCTCTATATTCTGTTACTCGGCCACAACCACAGCCGCCGAGGTGGGTGTCTGAGTGGCAGCTCAATCAGCCGGGACCGAAACGCAGGAAGGCGAACCCTACACCACCGCCTGACTTTCCTGTCGCCCTTGATCTCAAAGGTCGGACAACCAGGCCGGTACAGCTAGGAGCGAAGAGAAAGCTGTCGTGCGCTTGATACTGGAAATGCAATCATTTCTCGTGAGATGTAAGTACTGTATGCGTATATTCCGATACCACGGACAGGAAGATATCCAATGTAACAATGTAATTTCGCTCCTTACAACATGCGCTACGGTACGCTGAGCTATGAAGTGACACAGTCAATGATTCGAACAAACCATCAGCTACGAGTAACAGGCCGTATTAGGCAGTGCGCCGAAACACCACAGACGTACAATCAGTCTATTAAATGAATATGACGAGTGAGGCATACGAGTTGCGTTGATCTGTTCTGATGGCATAGACTCTGAGCAGGCGAGATCCTCGCTATCCTTGGCGCACTGTAGTGGTCGCAGCCAACCGAGGGTCGGATATCTACATTACCAGTAGGGTTGGCACAGGAGAAACCGTACGGCGACGACACATATTAGAGGAGAACAGATCATTAAAGAGAGCTGAGATCGAATGGTACGGATATCGAGTGAAACGGGGCATACACTCTTAAGATGGACAATTTCCTCGGCCTCTGTTGCGAAGGGAGGGGATGTGCGACCGCAAGGAAAGTATAAGCGAGCCGAATGAGGCCGGGTAACCACATCCTTTTGTCTCTTGAATTCTCTAAGGCCACCAACCCTGAGCGTTGAAATCCAGTGCTTTTGGCCCAAGAAAGAGTAAACGCCTCTTTGCGAAAATCAGCTGATAAGCTGTAACCCACTACTTAGGTGTTGTGATAAACATGATCGCCGTCCTTCGCCTACTCTCAAAGCTATGTCAGAAGACATGTGAAACCGGTCTCCATTTGATTGCATCGAGAATTCAGACTTTCAGGTGGTGCGACCTGTCAAGTGAGTGCGGATGGCCCGGGATGGGAGCAAAAGCTTAGGATAACAGCACCGGCATGTCGTCCATTTGTACATTGAACTGAGAGAACTCAGGAGGCGAGAGTAATTGCTGTAAGTATCTATGACTTACGAGGCTAGCAGCGTAAGCAATAAATGCAACGCCGTAACTCACTGATTACGACGGCTGTATGGAGCAAGCAGTCAGAATTCATGTACCATGCAAAGCCCATTGACAACTGAAACACCCTCGGTGGATAAGCTGCGCAATTGTCCACACAGAAATATTCATATGATCCGAAAAGCGAAAACAACTACATGACAAACCCCGATTCAGTACGGGAATAAATTATAGCTTAGCTTTCGTGTTAAGCCTTGCCACGTTCTCCTGCATAATCTTCGCAGCATCGTTGACCATGTTCTCAATAATGTCCTTCGCGGGAAGGACCTCGTGGATCTGTGCAGCACACTTGCCAATTAGCCAAGCACGCGCCTGTAACGACTTCTCTGGGTTCTTCTCCATCTCGGCCTCGTGCGGAATGACACCCTTCGAAGTGAGCTCCTTGATCTCAGCTTGCCGGTTGTTATTCCTATTTAGACGCGTCAGCGTGAGTTCTCAAAACGAAAGACAGACCCTGACCAGTCATCAACGTAAGGCGTCCTATAAACACGCAGCGGCCGACCGGTATAAATCAGCGTCGTCACAGCATCATCATACCCAGCAGCCAGCACAGCCTCCTTGTGCGCTTTCGGAGCGCCGGCCTCGACGGACGCGACGAACCGCGTGCCCACCCACACACCCTGTGCACCCCATGCGAGGTTCGCAGCAAGACCCCGGCCATCGTACACAGCACCAGCGCCAATAACGTAGACTGGCTGCCCCGTTAAGGGCGATTTGTGGCCCTTGACGATGTCGACGCAGGCGGGAATCAGGATGGTTGCGGGAATGTCGCCGGTGTGGCCACCGCCTTCACCTGCTTGGGCACAGATCAGGTCTACCCCGGCTTCTAGCGCTTTCGTAACATGCTTAGGGTGTCCGACCATCTGCAAAAGGGTGCTACTAAGCGTTTTGCAAGATTTGAGATGGCGCCATGAGACGTACGTTCATGACAGGGATACCAGCTTTGTGCAGCTTCTCGACCGCCCACTTGGGAGGCACTCCAACGGCGCACACGAACAGCTTCGCTTTTTCATCGATAATAACATCAATGAGTTCAGGAAGCTTCCCTTTAGTGTAGTCGTACTGGTCAAATGTCGAGTCAGTCTATCAGTAAACCCGTTTGATACTCAGATTGCCGTACATTTGTCTTCCGTGCACTACCACCGACTTGTGGGAGAAGTAAGTCGATACCAAACGGAGCATTCTGATCGTTCAGGCTCTTCTTGATTTCGTGGATCTAATGCCACATGCGGATTTTAGTCGAACCCATCCCTCTGACTGCTTAGGAACCACTCTCACCTGTGATCGAAGTACTTTCGGCGTGTATCCAATACCACCCAAGACACCCAAACCGCCGGCATTCGTGACGGCAGCTGCTAGCTCCGGGCCCGCAGCCACATTCATCCCTATATGCCGAGATCACAGTGTCAGCTCATTGATACAATAGGTTCAAGTCGGGCTGTTGCCTTCCGGAGCGTGAACTCGCGAGTACTCACCAGCTAGGAATACGGGATGCTTAATTTTGAATAGTTCCGTAATCGGGGTCGAAATGACGGACATGATGGGCAGAAAGAGAGTACTGGTCAAGTGCTCAACCAGAGTCTTATAACGCGCCGAGTTGTGTGTCTCCTGATCATTGCCCGGTTATTTCTCAGCCGAAGCCGGAGCGTATTCAATACCGACGGCTCGCATGTATACTTCTGCCGAGTACCCCGCACGGACGCAAAATGTCAGAGAACGTTATGTCAGACCTTAGCCTACAATGTGGGGAAGGAAATAGGAATATGATAGCCTGTAGTTGAGAGCCCGAGGGATACATGTATGCGTGAGATAAATGAAAGTTCCAATGCGAGATGAGATACTAATACTGAACGGATGTGTGGTACTGTGATGGTATGGACAGGGTATATTGCATGAAACAAAAACCTATGATGGCTCCGACGAAGGCGCTGAATTTTGCATAAGTCGTCGTAGACGCGCGAGCTCACCCGCCAATTCCCTGAGAACTGTTAGTGAGGCCAAGATGCCACAAGACCGAACAGAACACGCACTTGGCTACCCGCGAAGACTCGTCGCTTTCCTTCGACGATCGCTCGACCTCCTCCTTCAGCGTCCTAATTTCCTCTCTGAAGTCGTCCTCGATAGACTTGCGCACCCGCTCGTCCTCGGCTCTGAGATCATTCACGTTCTCCTTCGCCTTCTCAGCCGCGCGGAGCTCGTCGACCAGCGTGCGGTACTTCTTCCCCACGTCCTCGGCCTCCTTCCGCCATCGCTCCTCCCGCTTCCGCATCTCCTCGCGCAGGCTATCCATGTCGGACTTCCAGCCGTCCACCATGCCCTTGATGCTGTCCCGCAATGTGACGTACTCCCGGTTGCTCCGCTGCGAGACTGCTGTGCACTCGGAGACGGTGGCTTCCATTTCTCGTAATGATTTCTTGGAACCCGTGACCTCCGTCTTCAGCTGGGACTTGAGAGAGATGGCTTCGGCTTCGGCTTTCCGGGCACGTTCAATCGCCTATAGCGAGCTCGTATCCTTCCTACGGCCAGAATATATTGGGACTCACCTCCTGCAACATCCTCTCCTTCCGTGTCACGACAGCGTTCAGCCCATCAATCTCTAACCGTAACCTCTCCCGGCCCTCCTTCAGGTCCTCCGTCTGCCGGGTGAGCTGGGCAACCTGCCGCTGAGACTGTCTCAGCTGCTGCTTCGTGTTTTCCAGCGCATTCCGCGTGCTTGTGACACCGGCCTGCAGATCTGCTAACACCTTCGTTGTACCACCCGTAGCCAGCGAATAATACCGTTTCCCGGGCGAAATGGAAGCCTGGGACACGGACGGGCCAAGTGAGTTCGCAGCAGCGGAGTCGATGGGTGGCGGGAGACCGTTTGGCGAGTGCGGAGCCGAGAAGTGAGGCTGTCCTTCGTCGGCTAGCGCACGAGCATTGCCTGCAGTATGATGTAAACCCGTTTCCACAACCCTGACGTAAACATCGCCTACCTACTGACGACACGGGTATTCCTACAGCGCACAGGTTCTCAGCTGAGGGGGAGACACGGGGCAGATTACATACGACTGAGCGAACGTGTTGGGCTGGACTGTCTCCGCACGCTGAGAGACTGGTTGGGCAGCGAGCCGACGCTGAACTCCATGGGCTTGCCCTCGGGGATGCCGTCCGCGTGGAGAGAGGGCGTGCCGTCGCGCCGGGGCAGCGGAATATTCGAGTCGGAACCGGCGAGTTCGGAGAGTGCTTCGTGGCTGGACTTGCGCATGTGTATCCAGCTACTACTTGATGTAGAGGGCGGGTAGGGTGAAGGGGGGTCTAGGTCGGCTGGCGAAACAGGCGGGGAGCCCATAATTCCCGGTGGTAGCGGACGCGGTCCCTTCAGCACTTCGTTCTCTAATCTCTGTAGCTGTGCCTGTTGTTGTCGAATAGAATGCCTAAGAGATGACATGTGTTGCCGAAGCGCGACTGTTCGGCCAAGCATAAACGCGTCTCAGTTCGACGCGAACTACGGGTCGAAGTTACAAACACTAACCAGGGTCATCTAGGGATACTGATGGACTATGGGAGCGCCCAGAACGCACAGAAGTGCGCGACGACGGGCGAGACATGGTTCGGGGAGGAGAAAGAGGTGTGGTGAGTAGGTTCGTTGGCGACGACATTCCATAAGAAGCCGGTCGGAGTGTTTCGCGTATATTTACTCGAGGACGCGACAGGAGCCAGCTACAACCGCCTTGAAACTGGGCAGAATATATTGAAAGTATAGGAATGTTTTGGAACAGACGGCGACGGTACCGAAGCCAAGCCGGCCTGTCACTTCAACGTGGGCGCCCCGTCGTGGAGGATGCCGACGAAGAGCCCGGACTTGCATTTCTTCCCGAAAACCCATATCGAACTCGTGAGAGATTTCTTCTGGCTCCTTAATGCGGGCTGTATGGGGCGGCAAGAAGCAAGAAGTGGCATTATAATACAGCTAAGTAACAAGATCCATCATGCGACCCAGCAATCCAAGCAAGAAAGACAAGAACCCATCACGATTTACTATTGACGCCTAGATCCAAGCTGAACGCAACCTTTCGGTTTACAATTCTTATCCCAGGCGACTAGCAAGCCTGCATCGGCAGCTTTCCGTTTTCGCAGAAGGGGAACCTTCGCGACGCGCGTCACTGACGGCTTCGGGAGGCTAGGCAGGACCCGAGCTTGGCGGAGGTGTGGTAGAGGTGCGCCATTGAAGTCATCTTCACCGGAGTCCAGAACGACAAAAGATGCGGCACGGCGAGAGGAGGAGGGATCAATCGATGAATGACGCCGAGAATCTACTGGCCTGAGCTGGTCTTCCAGGTCCGCAGCCGTTTCTGACATTGTAGCGATCCGACCCTCGTGTTTCACTTCCTGCGAAACATCGCGCAGGGTGAAGGTCACAGAATAAATGAATCACGGGACTCAATGTATCTCTACCGCTTTACCATCTTGAGCTCCTCCTCACGCGACTTGATCCGCTTCCCAAAGTCCACTTCACCTGCTCCAGCGCCACTTCCTTACTCATTTTCCTTGCAGCTTGTCCACGTCGTCCGCCACACCCTTCTTGTCCCTCCGAATCGACTCTTTCTCGGCCTTCGTATCATCCACAGCCTTTGGCCAGCGAGGCGATAATCTGTTCGTGCTCACTGACGCGATCAAACAGGGGCGTAGCTGTTGCACTTGTGCGAGTTCCACAAAGAGCCTGCGACTCTCCTGCTATGCACGCCCCCACCCTGTTCTTAGTGCGGTCACAATGCTGATCAGTGGGATGACGCGCTCCATGATAGTTCTGAGCGCCGCTGATTATTTCGTTCGCTCAGTGCTGTGAGATGTGATCATGTTGATCACTATGCGTTCATCTGGAAATAAGTTATGTCCTGCGCAGTGCACATCTCAAGCATAACACAGCTTATCCCATGTCTAGTCCTATAGCGGTAACACGCTCTATGCTACCATGTATCCCAGCTCAGTCAGATCTTGAGATATCCTTTTCTTGTGAATCCTGTTTATTGTCTCTAGGGTATGACCCTATGTTAGACATTACAAGCCGTATATCTATACTACATGTTGTTCTTTGTCCCGTGAAATAAATGGTCTGTGTAACATTCGCTGAGATATCCTTTACGCCTACTCCCGTGAGTGATGGGCATGAAGTCAAAGTCAAATTCGGTAGTGAGCTTGGCGGTGAAGTAGGTGGCAGGAATGCACATACAAGCACAGCTGTGGCTAAGATTTCCTAAATCAGCTTCATGGGAAATAATAATCACAAGCTACGAAACAGTTGTGGCCGCGTCGCGTAGAGTCGCGTCACAATTAAAGTGGCATGTGACTTTACTCACGTCTTCCGTGACGCCAAGCCGCGTGACACTCGCGTCTCATTAGCCACGTGTCGGCGGCCGCTAAATTTAGCTACGCATTGATGAATGCCTTGTGGCGACAAAAGGCCGCACACGCCCCTTGTCTTTAACCACCACCGTCTGAGCCACCCATATCTTTTCCACATCTGTTCTCCTTCTATTTACCCATGTCTTCTGTTATCTGCAGTATCTGTTTAGAGCGGGTGAAGTCCCCGGTTTGTTGTCCTTGCGGTGAGTCGAGATCCACGTGTGCCACACACTGCCCAGCGGTGCTGAGTAGAATCTGGACGGCGTACAGGACACATACACTGCGAGGGATGTTTGAATGAAGCTATCGATGTGTCAGATGGGTCTTCCAAAGCAAATTGCCCTACTTGTCGGGCGCCCTTCTATAGTATGCCATCTTGACTGATTTGCGCAACTCGACGTTGTGCTCATATTTGACTGTTATTCGTAGTCACACCTACCGAGAAGGTACCTACGAAGTACCATCGATATGTCTATCCGAGCACACGGCGGATCTACCTCGACGAGCACAGTGATGGGGATCTGCACGCCAAGGTCGCAGACCTCGAGTCGCGCCTCGTCAAAGTGATGGGAGAGAAAACAACACTTTTAACTCGACTCGAAGCTGCGCAGAAGTCAGTCGAAAGTTTCCGCTACAATCAGGAGATCGCCAATCTGGAGATCAAAGACCTACGACACAAGCGGCTCGTCTGGGAGCGGAAATGCGCATCAGCTGAGGATAAATACAACAAAAATGTGTCCTTACTGGAGAAAGCGAAGGAGGACCTTGCGAGCGAGCGAAAGGCACACGAACAGTGCAAAGCAGAGTGCATGAAACTACGCCAAATGTGAGTGGCGTCATCGTCTTGTTGTGTGCCACCCGTCTGAAACCTCCCGCCAGGCTCGAGCCTAAACCGAAAGAGGAGGCGGGCAAGAAGCGAAAACGGTCTGAGCGCGAGGAAGACGATTCACCAGAGGCCCAGATGCGCTCGCCCAAACGACGCGCGAAGGCCCAGCCACTGCGGACGCAGAACATGGAGATCCCCCCCACCCAGAGTCCGCGGTCCCAGTCTTCTACGACCTCTACACCCGAGATGGAGCGCCCAATGCGAGCCCTGAGCCGCTCTCTGAGCCGGAGAACAACCTCGTTCACCCTGTCCGTGACCAATTCAGGCGGCCATCGGTCGGTCTCTGTGAGGGTGGATTAATCGGTGTGTTCTCCATTCCTTAATAAGTATAAGTTTGTTGCTAATGCAACTCAATAGATCCAGCGCGCTATCTTTGCTATCTGTCCACCCTTCCGTTGTTCCCTCTGCTTTCACTGGGAACACATTCACGCTCATGCAACATGGCGCATCCAATGAGAAAGAATCAATATTTGTATCCTATGCAATCGTTTCCGTCATAACTTATTACTTAGTGTACAATTGTAGCTTCCCGACGAGTTTTGCATTGTGGATGTACTCCGCTCTAACAGCGGCCTAATATTACCGTGGACGCTTTTTAGCTCAAACACCACAAGAAACGTCGCGTTTCTGGCCCATTAAACGTTGCGTGATAAATTACCTCGGCCCTCGATGGAGGCGTCGCCCAACCGTCGAAGGTACGTCAGGGTGACGATGCCTCAACGGAGAGCATTGCGGCCATTCCAGAGTCATTTCAAAAGATGACATATACACCATTGGTGGAGTATTAGCTGCTCCTTCGGGGCATGTGATTGACGCATGCCCGAAACGCCGCGGTACTCCCAAGAACCAAGAAAGGGCGACAACGATTGGCCCTCCATAGCAGACTAACTGTATGTTAAAGTTGGCACGGCACGGAGGAGATCGAGCACCGACTTCTTAGCGCCATTCTGACGGTAGCTTGGGATTTCTGGAAGCCGCAGTGTGCTGTGGCAATCACAAATCATGCCACGACCTATGATTATGGGGGATGGGTGCTGAGATGCGACACGTAAAATCAGCAACGTTGCCTCCGTGTTTGATTTAGCAGCTTAACACATACCTCGAGATTTGGTGACTCAATCATGATAGTGATTTGGAACACGATCGGTGATGCATAAGCTAACGGGATCTGGTGGTGTCCGTGTCAGTTATGAATGTATAACAGTACGTAGCTGTCCGATAGATTAGGACCCAAGACAAGTATAAGCAGACAAAATTAGCAGACGTGCCTGATTATAATGCTGAACTGGGTACTCATCTGGGGTAAAGTCGGCCATCGTCCGATCATATGTCGGCTACCGAGGCGATATACCGAGTGCTGCTGAGTTTGGTGGTTGTCAGCACCATGATAACAACCCCAAAGATGTGCAGTGTGTGGCTTACTCTGTGCGACGGGTCGGAGACTTGAACGGATCTGTTTCAGAGAAGCTGCAAAATGCATGTCGGACCTGGAGTAAAGTTTGAGCCGAATGAACGAGTTCGTATGCTAACTCTGGACACCTGATATCGCAGATACAGAGGGTCCGACGCGACTGCAGAACTGCAAATAGAGCCTTTAGATGACATGAATTCAAGCACCCTCCTTACCATCCGTCTACCGACGGGCTTTGGATGTAACAAAGAGTCGGTGTAACAAATGCTCGCAAATGCTCGGTGATGGCAGAACCCTGATCGTAGCCGCTGTCAAGCGCCCCCTTTGGAAGCGGTGGCTGTGCGGCCTTCTCCCATGCCGAGTCGGACACAAGCAAGCACCGACCGCTTCTACCTGATTGTGGCATCAATGTCCGCTGTAGTAAACACACCAACTGCTCTTTGCGACCATTCCATCCCACTTCCGGCCTGCACAGACCTCGCAGTGTCCGCCACTTGACCCCGACCCTGTCTGGACTGCGGCCGAAGGGCTCGAATACGTCTGGGTCGGGGGCTGCTCATACCTCCAGCCCGCTCATTTCGTGTGGCATCGGAATGCGTGGGGATCGTTCGATTCTAATGCCCGAGCTCACCCTCGGAACCCATGCCAGTTATTTTCCCGTAAGATCCGGATTGCGTCAAATACCTGCCTGGCGTAGGTCCTAGACTTCTCAAATCCCTAACAGTAGCTGTATTCGCACGCATTCTCGGTCTTTCGACCTATATCCAGCCCTTGCACATTATAAACTCCAAGCGGTTGCTCCCGCTGCTGTATCCCTGAACCGCCCGGCGCTTCGTCAATAAGAGGGCCTCTCAACCCGGAAACTCACAGCTTCGCACCTTAAGTCTTCGTAGTATATCTCGTCCTTTAACTATTCTGCTCCATCTATCAACAACGGCGCGATGTTCTCGTGCATCATCTGTCTCGACACACTGAAGGGTCCAGTGGCTTTGCCTTGTGGTGAGTCATTACTCATTCTGCCCAAACGATCAGCTTCTAAGAGGACATCTTCTAGGCCATGTCTTTTGCTACGGCTGCATCGAGCGGATAGTAACAACAATCAAGCCATTCACCAGTCAACACTGCTGTCCCTCCTGCCGGCGACCTTACACAATCTGTACGCCTCCTCATCTATCTGTCCCTGCATTACGTACTAACTAGCGGTTCAAAAATCTTCTAGCCACGGTCGATCCTTCTATGGTCCCTGACCATCTCCAGCCATACATATTTGCCCCAATCCGCCGCCTCTACCTGGACCTCTCCCCGTCGCCTCCTCCCGCGAATTCCGAAGCGTCTACCTCCCAACATCGGGCACCTGTCCCAGTCCCATCAGAAACGGATACTGTAAAGGCGGAGAACCTCGCTCTACGCGCACACGTCGAGATGTGGAAGCGGCGCGCGGAAGTCCACTCCGCTGCGAACCTCGGGCTCGTCAACCTCGCTAAGATGGCGCGGGATTACGCAGTGAATCTCAAGCACGAGCGAGATGTGATGGAGCGGGAGATGAGGGAGCTCAGGCGGAGACTCGGTGAGGATGCGGGGTCAGTATTCGACATCGCCGACATCGCCTGTTGTTCGTGCTAACCATGATGATCGTTATTATAGCACGAGTGATGCCGATTCTTCGAATGACTCGCACTCCGGACAAGAACACCATGTGAAGCACGAGCCATTCGACATCCCATCGCTTCTTGCCACTTCACCGATTCCGATCCCCCTCCTTCATGAGCCCGCGCACCACTCCTCCGACGTTCTGCCCACCCCCGTTTCTCCTTCATGTAACTCTGAAGCGCCACCCCGGAAGCGAAAGCGCAGTACCAGTGCTGGCCCGGCGACACCGGTTAGGCGGTCCATGCGCCACCAGCGGCGTCAGCGGACCAGCACACCTCAAGTTTGCCAATGAACGCACGGCGTTATCTTCTTCTGTGTCCATCATTGGCTAGTTTCTGTTCTCTGTTTTTATTTGACAGGTTTCCGATGTGCCACTGCCACCCTCACTCAATACCTTCCATGTTGTCTCGTTCCGTATGTATTAGTCAACCAGGGACTTTGTTTGTAGAGGACGGTGTTATACGAATATTGTATGTTACGCAAGTGTACGAATATGTTTATTCATTTGAGGGAAGGGAGAAAGATTGCTAGGGTATGTGTTCATTTGAAGAGAAAGTAGTCTGTCCAAGAAAGCGTCACAATAAGGGAAGCCTCCGCTCTCCTCGGCCCTCGTTCGAGATTTGCCTCCAGATTACCAGAATTTAGTGTTTAGCCATCGCGCCGTCCAACTTTTCCGATCCTGGCCGGTTCGAGATCTTCAAGCCTTGCAACAATATCATGAGTGCACGGACATGTTCCAGAGCGGGAAGACTTGTGTCATAGTTCATAGTATCCTCGGAAACGCCTGCCACCTGCATCATTCATGCACCGAATGACAACTTTTGCGAGCTAGAGATCGCGGCAAGAGCCTCCGTTGGGCCTCACAAAAGCCTTTCGAGACGAGATCGTTGCAGTCAAGGTCATATCCAGAAGTGAAACGCAAAGCTGCGGAGACTTGGCACAAGAAAGACAGCATGCAGAAGCAGTCGGATGCCGGACGAGAATTTCTCCCGACCTACCTGCGAGATTCCCTTTGGAAAACGAACTCGGTGACTTCCCTCGAAGAGCTGGAAGAGTTGTGGCCAGTATGGGAGCACAAAGGTTGAGCTCTTCGGGTCTGTCAAAACTGAAGAGACGCATAAGGTATGCGTCAATTCTCGTCTCATCCGCAACATCTGTCCGTGCCTTACGATGCTGGGTATACCGTTTCCCCATCGCTGGACAGTGTTTATCGGCCACCTTCATCCAAGAATCGGACTGAAGAGGCCGACGAGAAATCTGAAAGTGTGATTCTACAATTATGGCGTAGAACCGTTACAACAATACAGGAATATGGTGCATGCCAAAGCTTGATGCATGTATAGACTTACGCTACCCAGTCACTCTTGGCAAAAGTCATATCTTCGTTCTTGTTGAATATCATGCTGCTGTTGTTCGGACCGAGGCCTAGACCAGCGCTGTAATATGTACTCCCTTCCGAGATTGTGCCAGTGGGGCGGTGCTGCCGCTCCATCGCTATGTTCAAGGTATCGGTAGTGTTTGGTCTGGTCCCGAATTGTATCGTGCTGTAGGGTCTTGTCTTCTGCATGGTTTGTTCAGTAGACACCCCCAGTCCAACTCGGACGATAATTAGGGTTGGAACGATGCACTGTCATGGAACGATCAATCAGACAGTTGGGTCATCACTGGCGATGAAAGCACATACGTAGATCTGAGACGCAGGGTTAGCGCCTATCCAGTGCGCATTGCTGTGTATGCCCCAGAGGACCACAAAAACCACTTGTACGAAGGTGAAGATAGCACCAGACTCCATTGTGATAATAACGATGTTCATGTACTGCCTTGTGCGACGTTCAGGTAGGACACCCCTAAGCTGGTTGGCCAGATAATAAATACGTCCCGCAATCAAAAATGTTACTATGAAGTTTAGCGCGAGGGACAGAGCGAAGGATGCAGTTCCAAAGATCGCGACGGGCGCTGAGAATTGATTGCCCCCGGAGCTCACTTGGGAGAGGTTGTGTAAGCCGACTATGGCAGACGCTGGGAAGCACGTTGTGTAAAGGCCAGAACCTGAATTTCACGAATCAGAAGTACCTGCATAGACGACCAGAATAAAAGCAGGAAACGCGACAATGCGGTAGCCCCTCTGCCACACCAACCAACAACGCCATATCTGCATAGCAAGATAGTTATAGACCAGCACCTCGTGCAGGATATAATGACCGCACCAGAATGGCATCACCTAGGAAATTGTTGACGCTGAACATGATGTCAACCAGCAAATCGAAGTCAGGCTCTTCAACGATGACTGCGGGCTCTCCAACTTCGTTCCGTCTATTGATCTACGGGAGGGCTCTATCGTCTCTTAACCCTTGGCAATACCGAGTGAATTTGACTCACGAAAGCAGATATAACATTATTGAAGCCGAACCCGAAGTGTGTCGTGGAAGCAATGAACAGTATACAAGTCGAGATGAGCATGAACCAATGTATGCCAGCAGTTCGGCGACGCCAGACCAGGAACGCGAGCGAGAAACCGAACAAGACAATATAGATTCCTA
Source organism: Neolentinus lepideus HHB14362 ss-1 (assembly GCA_001632425.1). Classification (NCBI taxonomy): domain Eukaryota; kingdom Fungi; phylum Basidiomycota; class Agaricomycetes; order Gloeophyllales; family Gloeophyllaceae; genus Neolentinus; species Neolentinus lepideus. The sequence goes on from KV425626.1 coordinate 136,667, forward strand.
GCCAAACGAACCGTTAGAAACCGTGGAAGGTGAGGCACATGAAACTGACCGTATAACATAGCTTCGATGATGAAGCCGATTAAGTACGCCTTGTCCGCATGATAGGCCATTCTACCGAACGAATGTAGATAGAGGTCGAGTTGTTGTGTATTTCTTATAGGCTCATGTACGCCCGAGATGCACTGCCATGGCTCCAGAATAGAACTAGAGGCAAATTCCATGTAATCAGTGAACTAGTGACGGGCGAACAATACGCGGATCGCAGTGCAGATTTCATCACGACCCCTCCGAACGCACCATGTCGGAGGTCCAGTCAGGAAGCCTAACGCCTAACAAAAGATCCCCAAGCATTGGCTGCCATACAGCTCTCGGAGATATATCTGCGGTCGTATGGACTTGGTCAGAAAGTATGAGTATGTTCTGTTGGGGTAACACAAGTATGAATGCTCATATCGGCTTAACAGGTAGCCAGGATGCTCGTCTCTTTCGCCATCATCAATCCTAAATAGAACCCTTTAGTTGGATAAAGTAGTGTCAGATAGATACACACTATAGGAGCATGTCCAAGTGGATCGATACATGCAGGTCATGTTGGTTATGCTTGACTCCGGTGCAGTGCAAACTCATGCACAATGCACATCCTTGATGGTCACGTTCAGCTGGCCAGTTGATGAACTCCTTGCATGCGGATCGGACGAAGAAAATTCCTATCAGTCAAGTTTCGGCGAATCGCCGGGTCTAAATCGTAATATCTATCTTGCACCGATGATAAAGCTCTTGATACCCTGGCCACCTTGTGATTGGGCGTATCATTATATATCGCGGGGGTAAAATACGAAACCTCGCCCATCCTCTTGCACCACAACGAATCATGAAGAAGGTGATATCCACTCCGGACGCAGTACCACCGTTGCCTGCTTTCTGTGTGTAGACCTACTATGGATGTGGACGTTAGCTAATAATCATGTGCACGAACAGCCCAAGCCATGGTCTCCGATGGGAAAGTGTATGCGTCGGGCAGTGTAGGCTGCGATAAAGACTTCAAATTGACACCAGGGGGAATCAAACCCCAAACGGTGAGGGTACTCTAGATGTGCACTCACTTCCATTCTTGACGTTAATCCGCGTCGTGTAGCGAGCGGCCCTTCAAAATCTGGAGAAGGTACTGGAGGCAGCGGGGTCCGGACTTGAGCATATCGTGAAAGCAAGCTGCTATCTCAGCAACATGCAAAGAGACTATGTGGCAATGAATGAAGCTTATCTCGAGGTCAGGTAAACCAGCCGAGTCCATAGTTCTTATGCTGACGACTCTAATGCAGTTCTTCAAAGAAGACCCTCCTGCTCGAACCTGCGTAGGGGTTGTAGCGATTCCTTTGGGTGCAGACGTGGAAATTGAATGCATAGCGGAGATCCCTTGAACTGAGCCGATCGCTGCACTGTAGACAGAGAGGAGTCTTCAAGTTGAAAGAGATGAACTGTGTGATAGACAGCGTAGAAGAGTAGGATTCTGGCATATCATACGCGAATGCTTGGCTTAGAAGTAGATCACACGTTGCTCTTTCAGCTGCATTTCAGAATTACAGGAAAAATGACGCAGACGCAACTTAGAGTCTTAGATCTGAGAAGCGACGGTAGCAAGTCACGGGAGCAAGTCCAATGAACCGTCCGTGTGTGGCACTTGTTTGCCATCCTGTTGATCTTCTTCCTGACTGCTATGAACGACGCCGAGACTTTCTTGACGGCGCTGCAGAAATATGCGACATCAGACGCGTTTGCATCGAATGCTCTTCATCCGTTTTCAACGTCGTCTGAAACGTCAACTTCGGAGCTCAGAGGATTGTTAGACGCAACAAGTCTTCTGTCGCAGTCGCTCAACTTACATGCTACTCTACCCTATTCGAATCCGAAACTGGTGTCAACACTACGCCAGCACGCAAATATCCAAAGCACTTTTCACTCAGTAAGGCATGTCGACCTCGTCAACCATGTCGTTCTGACCTGTGTATCAGTAGTCAGAGCAAACTATTGCTCAAACCATAGCAACGCTTCGAAAATCACATTCCAAAACAGCGTATGTTGAAGATATACCACTAGACCGATCGCAGGTACCCTCATATTGTCTTGCCCGCTTGGAAGCATGGGGAACGTCCGCGGGAATGGAATGTTTTAGGGAAGAAGAACGAGATGGAAAGATACTCCTTGTAGTGGGCGGGAAAGTACTCGTGGTGGACGTGGAGGTCTCTCTGGATAGGACGAGCGCAGATAACCCGGTACTGCATCTGTCAAACGTTAAGACCAGTTACGCTGTACCGAGCGCCAGCGTAGGGACCGGGAACGCCGTCGGCTCTACATCTCTAGATATCTTCCTGACAGAGGTCATTAAGCGTTTTTTGGCGGAAGCACAGAAGCCCGAGGAAAGACAGGATTACGCGGAGACAGCTCGTTTAGGGACGGTCGTCGCGAAAAGCTTTGAGTACCTGATGAGTCTAGACGCTTTGGCGGCGAAGGAAGGGGATTCTGGATTGCGGTGGTTTGGAGAGGTCGATCGACTCGCTTCCACTATCGGTGGGCTGACCAAAAGTGAGGCAGAGGCGGTATCAAGGTGAGTAGTGTTTCACTCGGACGGCATTGTCGCGTAATAATTATGCATCAGGTCTTTATCACTTAATCCAATGCCTCTAGATATATTCCTGCTACGAGCGCACTCACTACCGCTACCTTACACCACCTCCCCAACCATGTCCTTTCTTGTTCACATCTCTCCATTCTCCTATCTCACCCTCCTCCGCACGTGCATCATCCATCGCGAACCTTTATCGACCTCGGTCACCGTTGACATCCCACTGCCACAGCTGCGCTCATACCTGAACTCTCAACCGAAGCCTCCAGGCGTTACTGTAGCAAGTTTGCACCTCGTCCAGGAGGACCAGCCTCAGATACTCATGGCTGATGACTCTATGTCTATGGGCATTCCTGCATTTCTCAGCGTTCGTCCAATGTTTCCGCTCCTATCTTCTCCGGAGGAAACTGCGTACGAATTCCCTGTACCAGAAGCGGCACCGCACACACAGAGACAGAATTACAGATGGGAGCTGGACTTCACTGAGGGTGGGAGGGTAAGGGGCGTGGTAATAACCCAAACGAGGATGCACGAGATCGAGACGATTGTCAGTCCCCTAGGTGGCATAGCGGCTGCCGGGATGGAAGGGATGAGAATGATGTCGTTTGGCGAGGGCAGTTGGATTGACCTTTTGGTAAGTGTTTCGGACCGCGGATGAATCAGACTCTTCAATCTATGGGTAACTATATAACACTACCACGTCTCATTAGCTAAATCCCAATGCGCCTACCTTGATCTCCCCGGAAAGGTACACTGCTGTGTATGTGCGTATCTTCTCTTCACTACTCTTTGAATGCCCTTCGTCTTACACAGTACCGTCCAGGCATCGCCCACTAGAGTCCACCCTGACCTGCAACTTCGCCTTACCGCACCAGAGGAGCCAGGCTTCTTCCTCGAAAGGGTGCAGGTCAGGAACATGAAGGAGGTATGGGGAATCCTAGAGGTCAGAGTTCGCCTACCGGAGTTTCAAGTAAACCGACTGACTAATATCGGCTATGCAGGTTGTAAAGGAGCAAGCATGGCTCAACCAGATTCTGCTTGGCTGTGAATGGTCACCTGAAGGTTTAGCCCATCCAGGGAAGCTAGAGTTTGAAGACGACGATGTGGAGGTCACAGAGGACGATCTTCAAGCTGTTCTTAATGGCACCATCACACCCCGCAAAATCCCTGTCAACGTCTACGTCCCTTCCTCTACCGATCCTGACCCAGCGCACCACCCTCTCTACGACTCGTCCCTTTCCACCTTCCAGTCCTTGTCCCGTCCAAGAATTGTCACGACTTCGCCCGAGAGGCCACCAATATCCGGTCTAATGGAGATCACAGTGAGTTATCAACCGGAGAAGGAGAAAGGCGTGGCGGTGAGTGTCGTCGGTGCACTGGGGAGCGAGTTGGATGTGGGTGTTATGGAAGAGATTTGTAGAAGAGGTGGAGTGCTCGGGCTCCCGGGTAGACTGTGGAGTTCAGGCGGTGCTGTTGGTCGATGAACTTCCCTTCAGATTATTGATCACAGTGTCGACTTGTAGCTCGAATTTGTGTACAAGAGTGGATGCTACGTCATCCTCGTAACCTTTCTTACTTTACAACGTCTACTTACTACTACGGCAATAGCCTCCCCGCGAACGTATTGAAGCCTACAGATCCTGGTATTATAGCCACAATTACAAAGGACATCTAGGTTTGGTCCTCAATGAATGTAAATTACGGCCTGGTATAAGATCGTATAAAGACGCCGGGCTGCATTCGCGAAAATATTACACTTCCTCCACTTTGGTGGGGCTCATCTCATTGTCTTCCGTATCTGTGGCTGATTGTGAGCCATTGTATGTCAAAATGGTTGCGCCGCCTGAGCGAGTCTGTCTATTGGTAGGCAGCTTCGTGCTGAACACCAAAGTGCTGGCAGGTCTGCGAGAGCCTAACGCCGTAGTGTTCTCATAGGATGATCCCGATCCGACACGCACTATGATCAGTGTTGGCACGATACACTAAAAGCACAGATATGCATAAGCGAAGGTGCAGAATGTGCAGAGTATCTACAACCTACATAGATCTGAGCGACCATAACCGCTGTGATCGCGTCAGCTCCCGTTGCATGATGGATAGTGCTTTGGTTACGAGTCCTGAGTTTACGAAGGAACGAGTCTTTACGCCGAGAATGAGCGGGTTGCCGAACAGGAGCATGATGGCCGAGAAGTCGTGGGATTATTCTTGTGTAGTGGCCACTACACTATTGGATGTCCGCTTCAAAGTCCACCTGTAGTGTCGACTACAAAAAGACTACAAAAAGAGTTTTGTAGTGCCTCTGGTCAGTTTTCAGCCTGCTCCTCAATTAAAGTGGCTCCTTTCTCTCTGATTTTTCTAATATAAGCTTCTGATACCTGCTCACATCACTTGGAATATTTTCC
>KV425627.1:11235-64410 GCA_001632425.1 Neolentinus lepideus HHB14362 ss-1
GCTTTTCCAGAAGGCACTTAATACACGTGCCGTCCAGTTCAGTGCCTTAGGCACTTCTTCGAAGTGACAAGTGCCCAAAGCACTCGACTCAAGTGACTTTACTTCCCACAGTGTTCACAAAATCTAGAGTGGGTCCGACTGCATCCGTATAGCTGCTCGACTTCGTCCACAAATTATCGTTAAACGTCGAAGAACAGGCGTCTTTTAACAGACTACCATGCCTGCTCCTAGGGGGAAGTGGGGCAGCCAGCGATTATTACGTTATGGTTCACAAAATCTAGAGTGGGTCGGACTGCATGGCTGCTCGACTTCGTCCACATAATTATCGCAATGTCGGAGAACAGGTGTCTGTTAACAGAGTACCATACCTGCTCCTAGACCCGGGGGGGGGCAGTCAGCGAGTTTCATGACGGTATGTTTAGCTGGCCTTTTGTTGCTTCCGTGACGCTTACCCTTGTCATTCGAGATGAAATGGTGGATACGCAACACAGGTTATCATTGACGACTTCTGGCTCTCAAGGTTATAGGTCAATGGGCATTGTTTAGAGATTATATATTCTGCTTACCTTGCGCTCTGTTACAGGGACATTCATTATTCCAAAGCCTTGGGACTGGAAATAAATGTTTGAAATTTCGTATCCCATCTGTCTTGCATTGGCATTTAGGGTGTGTCGTAATTCTCAGAGACGGCGCCTCAGGTAAGATCAAAACATAGCTTTACATCACTTTTAGCCGTTTAATTCAGGACTATGTTTATTTTTGTAGCGCAATCCAGCGTCTAGCATGACAGTTGCCAGGAAGACACAGCTTGTATAAGAACGCTTGCGCTTCCCCCTCACACGCAGATCTCCTCTCTTCCTCGAACCATGGTCTACGCTGTGTGGTACAACAACTTTACTGCTAATGTGAAAAGCTCTTGGTTCGGCGACTTCCTCGTCACAAGCTCCCCAAAGTGGCGTCACGCATGCAGGCTGCTTTCCGCGAGGCGCCCTGCCTAGACGCATATTTCATCCCCTATCCGCCTTCCAACCTCTCCGTTAACCTTTTGGCTTCTTCTTCGCCATGGGTAATGTAATGAGCCGTTCCTGTCTACCCGAATGTTCTCTTTGCATCCCCAAGCGTCGGAGAACTGGGCCTAGCAAGGAGGTTGAGGGAGAAACCGAGCCGGATGAAGGCGTGTTAGACACGGCGAAAATTCAGGGAGAAAGGGACCAAGACAACACTTCGCCTGGTGCGTCATCCATGCGACGATATCGAAAGTATAAAATTCTGATAGCTGGTCCCGCCTACTTTGTAGGCACTACTTCACTTGTTGATAAGGAGAGGCGAGCTCCGAGTTCCGCTCGCACTCCCGCGAACATATCAAGTTACCTGTCTTCGATGGCCTCGAAGGAGGACGATCATCGCAAGGAGGAGTCTCTGTGCAACGTTGGAGGTACTGCGGGTGACAATTGCAGTACCTCTGGGTTTTTCTACGATCCTTCGGATACCCTCAGGCTAATTTCGTCGGACATCGAGATACAGCCTATTCTCCGAGCACCTTATAAAGCCTCGATCCTCATGGATACGATCTACAAGGTGAGTAATGACTTTGTGGTGCCTTAATTCCATGCTTATTCCTTCTGTACGACTATAGTACCTCATCGAGGGTAAATTGGGCGATCTTGACGCCAAGATTCTCACCACATTGTCGGAGTTATCCCGGATCGCAGGGCGATTGCCGTCTGGGATGTACATCGAGCCTCTGGTTATCGACGGCCTGGATAGGTCGGTGGAGACCGGGTACAGCGATATCTACAAGGTAGTTAGGGAGGGGATCCCGGTGGCGGTCAAGCAGGGCAGGTTCGCTATCCAGGAAGGCGAGAAACACCGCGAGGAAAGAGACGCCGTGCGTACATAGCCCGTCTGCCATTGCTGTCGTCTCAAAGTCGTCACTAGCGTGGGATGCGTGAAGCTCTCTTCCTGGGTTGTCTTCGGGATTGCGCCTTCATTGTTCCCTTCATTGGCGTCTTTGACACCCGTCCGGTGGATCACTGGTCGTTGTTAAACATTGTTACGTCGTGGCAGAACAACGGTTCCGTTTCTAACTGGACCAAGACGAAGCCCAGGACTCTAGATGAGATCCGAGGGATGGTATGTTCGATCTTCTGTTGATGAAGATCGGCCTTCATGCCTATTTCCCCGCAGATCGTCAAGATTGCGATGGCTATGCGAGATCTGCACGCGCGCGGAATCGCGCACAATGACATCGCGACTGTAGGTCATGTTCTGTCTCATGCCATATAACAGCATAAGCTAATTGTCGACGCAGCGCAACGTTCTACTCGGCGTTGATGGACGTATCATGCTGTGCGATCTGGGTCTCGCATCCATCATCTCGCCAGGAGAGCCAACACCGAGTATTACAGTCAATCCTGTTGAAGACGAAGAAGTGGAGCTTGCAAAGTGTTTCGAGGGACCTCAACTGGACGTTATCATGTTCGGTGCCCTATGCTACGAAGTGAGTGGGCATATTGTGGTGTTTCTGTTCCTATTAGCTAACTTATCGGTCTGGTTGAATTAGCTTTTAACCGGCATCTACCTAGACCAGCGTCATCTGGCCCTAATTTACGGAGGCGGGTCCCTCAAGCATCTGGAGGCAATTGACAAGGCCAATGACTTGCGTGATATCATCGGACGCTGTTGGACCACGTCCGTCCTCACGTCTATGGCCGACATCGTTGCCTTGCTGACCCCTGGGAACTGAATGCGTGCCCAGCTCTCTAGATTGTAGGACACAGTTCCAAGATTCCGCGTGCATTCTTGGCATTTGCTGACGGTTAGAGGTGTATGACAAGGAAATGGATATAGACGTCATGATCATCACTGTACTAGCAGTATACGTTGGACAGGAGTACTCCAGAATTCAATATTTTGAATTCAACCCGCAAGTTCGGGGAGTGTTGATTAATGATGCGATTCAGAAACGACCTCAGGCTCTTTTTTTGTTAACCTCCTTTCTGGATCCAATTTATGCAGTCGCGCCTGTAGCCGCGACCCTATATTACACTCATTCGATGATGGTCTGCACGAAGCGGTCGCTATTCTTATGCTTCTAACTCCAGTACTACTAGTCTACACGCTGGGTCGCTTGTTCGGTGCAAGCACTAGTTACGATTACTACGCTTCCCCTTGCTGTCGGCGCTTGTGGAGAATAACGTAGCGTATCGTAATTCAGTGGACATATAGTTACTTGTGGCCGAGAACTTAAAAAGGAGAGGTCTCGGAAGGCAACCTCCCCGACAATTGCGAGCTGACTTGGAGGCATCGTCCCCCTAACAGTGTAAACTCGCCTCGCAGTATTGAGAAGCCGAAGTAGGCTGCACATGAAGATGCAGCTCGTATAGAATCTGCGAGAGAGCGAGGTAGCGTTGACTTGAATACGATGAAAAGACCAGAAGTGAAGCTGCTGTAGTTAAGAAAGGGACGAATGACCGATCTCGTTCTTGAATCTGAACCGTACTGGACATTGGTTGGTTGAATCTTCGAGCTTGGGTTTCAATCCGCCCAAGGGTTCGCTCGCGTGTCCGCGGCTCTTTGGGTCGTGGACTGGAGGGTCAGAACCCATCACTGCAATTGGGTCGGGTCTGATAGCTTCGAGACGCCTGCATACGCGCGAAGATGGCGGCAAGCGCCATCACAGAAATTCAGACGCAATTTAAGGCGGCTGATTGCAAGATCAATCGCCAGCGAGGTGCAGAAACTTGCAAACTTGAACGAAGAAGACGGAGAGAGCAGGGTCCTGACTCCTCGGCGGAGCCGGGTTGCGACGGACTGCGTTCGCAACTTAACGTACCACAGCCTGGCACGGGCGCTCCCACATTCATAGAATACGCGTACTTTATGGCAGGTGAACAAGAAGCAGCGGAGCGAAGAATCAAATGGTCCATCTGCTGCACGATAATCGGGAAGAGAGAGCTGTTCATGACACCTTGAGCTAGTAGGATTGTGAAACGAATGTGGTAATCGAATCGAATGGGAGCATGCCTGAGTTGGTCAACCAAGGAAGTCCGAGTTACGTTAGCGTCTAAATTGACCTGAACTGTATTGGAATGAACTTCGGGAGATATTGCAATACAGTCCAAAATATTCAGGTACATACCTTGCACCTAGGTCTTGCTTATCTAGAGACGGCAACTCTATTTGACACAGTAATAGAAGGGCATTCGCGATGCAGGGGACCGGTACAAGTTTCTCAGCTCCTCGCATCTTACCTTATTTACGCGCACTGTGAAGTCAGTCCACGATCCATACCATAACCCTGACAGAAGCGTTTGATCATTGCAGCAGATGCGCGAAGGCATGAAAGGGGATAGTAGCAAGAAGTGTCGTGGCCACGTTTCGGCAAACTTCGACTTTCGCCGAGCTGCGCTTTTGAGGTCCACAACGATAATCGCGTGCCAGTTTGCCTTGCTTTCGGTCTTGATTTCGTCTAGCTATCCTGGACTAGAATTGATGCTCTCTCAATCTCGGCACATATAAATTTATTTAAAATCTGACGGCGGCGGCCACCTTGAATACTTTCGGGTGCAAGGACTTGAGATATCTCGTCCCGCATATCGGTTGTTGCTGATTTGCCTCCAAAGACGTAGATTGGTAGGCAGCAGCGATGCCATCTATGGTCCCCATACAGATCCCATCCTGTGGAATCACTCCCCCATCTCCGAGCCTTCACTTCGGCACTTTGTGGTGGCATCGTCTCGACTCTCGTCGTGTTGCTCTGAGGAATGGTTAGTCATTTGTGTAATAATACTATAACCTATCTTCTAAATGTGTTCCACTCCAGTGCGTTCGTCTCCTGGGCGAAGAGCGTGATCGAGGTCTAACACCTTGCCACCAGACGCAGAAAGGACCGGGCTGCCGCACAGTGTAGCTTTTGGAATTATGTTTGTCAACGGCACAAGAATGACAAAGACCCTCGCCGCTCACGTTTGTGATCCTGCAGTGCCTCGTCGGCGGATGTTCGATGCTGCACCGCCAGAAGCAATCTCTAGGTGAGAGGAGATAAGTGGGATTTTGTGTTGGTCTAACTTGGTTGTATACAGCATATAGGCAAGGCCGAAATGACCACCTTTCCCGCATGGATTTGGGTCTCTGACCCAGAAGTGCGTAGTCGGACGGAATACCGTAAACGCTATCCGTCTTCTGCCAAGACTTGCTTGCAGTATACGTGCTCTTCGTTGTGGTTCTTATACAAGGGTATATTGTGGCGTCTGACTATCATTAGACAAATGATTTATGTTTGACAGGCATGGAAGACACAGCTTATGCGCGGGCCTCCCGGTTTTCCCGCGAAAGTAGGCGCTGACAATCGTCACCAGCTTCAGTCCTCCACATCCGCAATTCTGTTTTGGACTGTTTTCTCAATCGATGGGCCGGAGCGTAACTACCGATAACTGGATCATCTGGGCGGCGGGGACTGGGAGAATGCAATGCACCCAGTCGTCTCAGAGGAGCATCAGGCTGTGTGGCAGCAGCGATCCACGAGGCTCGTCGAGTCAGGGTGTATTTTTGCTGATAGAGGGCACCCTCCGGCGAGAGTCTCTTAACTCACTTCCACTATACTCTCTCCTTATACCACCACTCTCATCTGATCCACTCTTCTCATACTCTCATGAGCTTCCTGGAGAAGGTCAAAACTCGTATCACTGCGTGGTGGTGGTGGGGAGGGCATGGTGGAGGAAGTAGCGTAGCGCCCTCCGCGGGGCCACTGCCCAATCCTCATAGCCCTGACACGGTGACAGGGCAAGTAGAGAAGGGCCACGCGCCGTCAGGTTCAATAGTGGAAGGTAAGCCTTTGCCTCCTCAGTCAAGGCCACTTTATTACCGCTTTGCCACGCGCCGACCTCTACGCCCCACAGACCCCGCAAAAATTACACGGACGCTATCTAATGTGACGATATCTAATCCTTCGGTCCAGTTGCGGGCGGCTGGATACCAAGGGGAGAAGTTCAAGGATCAGACCGAGCAAGTTGCGGGCGACGACTCTCATGGTACCTGCAGACAATCACTAGTCTACTACGACGTCTCCCATCTTCGAAAGTTGATGACCTGTCCGAATGAGTGGAATCGCTTCTGCTACTCCCCTGATGAAGCGCGAAATCTGCGAGAGGCGCTATATCAAGTGAGTACGGATCTATCCCGTCGGACAGCTAATCATCTAATCATCGACCTATTATATAAAATAGTACCTTATGCAGGACCAACTAAATGAACTCCCTTTCACGGCTGTCTTCTCGTTCCTCTTGGCGCTATGCCAAGCTATTGACGAATTACCTGTGGCGATGTTCATTGAAGCAGTGGATGCACCGCTCCCGCCCCATTTGGCTGGCGGCAGCTATGGCAACATTTTTCACGGCTTGTACCAGGGCACTTCCGTCGCAATCAAACAACCTCGGTTGTCCTTGACAGACAGCGCTCACTTTCGTACCAACACGGACAAGGTAAGATTCAAGTTCGGCTCTTATTGTTCTGGCGACTTGATATATTTCTAGGCTTCTATAAAGGAAGCACTGTTACTTGCCTGTCTACAACGCTGTCCCTACATTGTTCCCTTCATTGGATCGTTTATAAGTCACCATATGGAAGGCCGGCCAGTATTGAACATTGTTATGCCGCTGCTGGACAGAGGCAATATCTGGGACTATATGGGAAGCAAGGTGATGCATTCGGAGGAGAAAAAGAGATTTGTGAGACCACAAGCCGTTTCAATATTCTTGCGTGTCACTAATATATGGTTTGACAGATGACCGAGATAGCTACCGCTCTAGCCTGGTTCCACAGCCGAGGCGTAGCACACAACGATGTGGCCTGTGTAAGATATCTTACCTCTCACGCGCTACCGGCAGCTTGCTCATGACCGTTACCTAGCGCAACATTCTCGTGGATGGTGACGGCCATGCACGTCTGAGTGACCTCGGTCAAGTGTCTTACTGCGCTCTGGAAGACCTAACCCAGTCTCCGTCTCTGGGAGCCGCAGACGACTGCGAGCATCTTGGACGGTTATTGGAGCATGGTCCGCAGCGTGACGTCATCATGTTTGGAATTGCTTGTTACGAGGTGGGCACGGCCTTACTGTATAGATACGAAAGTCAGCTGACATCGTCTACGGGAGCATTAGATCTGGTCTGGACGACCGCTCTGCGTTCTGGAAGCTGTGCTTCTGTATAATCCCGCCAAGCAGCTCCAGAAAGTCAATGCTTTCCCTGAACATATTCGTCAAGCCATTCGATGCTGCTGGAGGACTGACGACCTCTCTTCCATGGATGATATTCTCGCTATGCTGGATCAATGATATCACTATTACCGTTAAGGACCTACATGGCTAGGTCAACCTTCGTCTGATTATTTGAAAGATCATATATGACATTATTATTGCTACTGCAGATGTTCATTATTGCATATATATACCCAGTGTAGCCCATTATCAGTTTGATGTATACTACTGAAGTAGCAAACCCTGTCGACGCTTTTAATGCTCTGATGTTACGCTCGCGTGGATAGTTTTTCGTTCGCTGCCTTGTAGCTAGGGTATTTATCTCGCACTTCTCTAAATTTCTGTATGAGATTCGATTCTTTTTCATCCTCATATTGTCACTTGAATATGAATTTATGCAATAGCAACTGGCTACGAGTCTGATTATTGGAGGCACTAGCGGAGTCCTACTGAAGTTTGTTCGGGAGGTACGAGTTCAGGTTGCGGATGCGCCCTTTAAGGAATGACACAGCCCTCATCAGGGCAATGCTGCGCCTCAACCAACCTCGTGTATCAGTGTAACAACTTCCAGCTACAGTAACATTGATACTGACAATATCGCGCCCGAGTCGTACACGCCACACAACCAAATGATTACAAAATGTCTTGCCATATTGGGCAAACTCGAACGGCAAGCTGGACCTTGGGAATTCGTCTTCCACACTCTATAATGTCTCTTATGAAAGGCAAAAGTAACAGGGCGAACTCGAGGAGTCCGGCATCTCACTCGTTCGCTTTCCAGGAGCAAGACCGGTCACGGTTCTTTCCGCCATCGTATTACGCAGCAGCTGCAGGTGTACGACCGCACGAGGAGACCCGCCCTCGTGGTGAAAGCTTTCACGAATCTCTAGTCGCAAGCTCTCCCATTCCGGTCGCATGTCCATCAGATTCGGGCTCTGATAACCTCTTATGCAGTTCTCGAGGATTCTCCTTGCGTCGCTCTGGCAGCAATTCCAGCAAGAAGTCATTTCAGTCTTCCTCGAGCGGCAAAAGTGACCGTTCCTATCGACGACAGACTCAATTGGAGAGTATAGAAGCCCAGTTACTTCCATCTTTGCGGGATACAATCGACAGGATGACTCACCCAAATTTACAAGGATCTCCAAGACCAGAATCAACGTTTTCTCCACATTCGTATCCTTCACCCGGCAAACAGTATCGTTCGCAGCTTGAGGACAACTCTCACGCTACATCGCATGGCTCTTCTGCTGCCCCGTCGTTGACACCTAGGATTCTCGGGACCCCTCGCGTTACACCCATGCCTTCTAATATGACTCCCAAGGTCAGACCTAGATCAATTTTGAAATCAACTCCCGACCTGCGCTCGTCGGCTTTGGGTTCGCCCATCGCTGGATCAGTTCACCCACAAAACGTCGAGAGTCCGAAGGCCAAGTCTCTCCGGTCCGCTAAGAGTGTCTCAACTCGTACAAGACGGATGTTGGATCCTGATGAGGGGCCACCCCATGACTCCCGCACATCGCATCTCCATGCAGCCAGCAAGGTACGTTGATTGGTTGCATTCAAGATATCTTTGCTCACCTGTTACCATCAAGCTCGATGATGATTCGTTGCAAAGCCAGCCGGAAACTTTGACACGGTCTCGAGCTCGTTCTGTTACGGCGGTGGGCAGTCCTATCTCTCATCGATCTACAGCTCGGATGGCAACAAATGTAGCAACCACTCATTTACCGCGACGTCTTGGTGACTCTCGCATACCATCGGGGTCGCGCCGTCTTAACTTCATTGGAGGAAATATACCTGTCGATGACTCTTCATCTTCCGAAATTGAATACGACGCCGAAGGAAGGAATAGTAGGATCCTTGTTGTAGCCAATGCGGATGTTGTGCCCTCCTCTAGTAGCGATAGCGAAGGCGGAAGAACATTGGGCAAGAAACCATCTCGATTACCTGTCTTCTCTGGCCGGAGCACTGTTTTATCACCGCGGAAACAGACGAACACCTCAAGCTCTCGTGGGACACCGATCGGTTTGGGACTTGATATTAGAGATAATCGAAACATCGCTGGCGGAGCTTTGCAAATGATCGAACCCAGACATGATGAACTCTCCCGAGGCCAGACAGAGGATGACGACGTCAGCGTCTACGAAGACGAAAGCGATAAAGGGCACTCTCGGACTCTTACTGGTCCATTTAGCTGGAATGAAGATGGAAGACTATCGACCTCAAAACAGTGTCTCCCCGAACCGGACCAGGGTCCAAGCGAAGATGAGCAAGCTCGCCGAAGACGTCAAGAGGCTCTGGTAGACATCGTCGACGGTCTTCAGTCTACTGGAACTCTGACTGGGCTGGGCAATGCTATGTTACAAAGTGCTAGTGATAGTGCAACGTCCGGTAGCTGGCACGGTGGACTGGCCATTAGTGGATCTAAAGACTTCGCAGCGCCGGATGATAATACTTTCTCGTCAAATGAAGAACTCGCCATAGACTGCTACCCGGGCAGGAATCCGAGCAATGGAGACGATAATGTAACTAATTCTGATTACTCTGATGATGAAGATCTCCCCTCTCAGGGCGGTGGGCTGGGCGTCGACAATCATCGCGACGAAGCGCGTGGATCACGCTGGGCGTCTCCATTGCACAATCGCTTCGAACCAGGACATGACGATAGCTGCCGAGGTCGCCTGAGAACTTCTGCGCATGCTTCGGACAGAACATCGCGGTCGTTACGCCCTCTCTCAATGCCTGCTGCTCCCAGTCGGCCGCTTCGTCCGGATGAATCTCTGTACCCACTCGGCAAAGACGACCTCGATCCATCGGGAGCTAAACAGCATGGTTCTGATATTTTCGGTTCTGGCCTACTTACGAAGTCTGCTCACCGACACAGTGTGGCTGCGAGCAGTCCTTCTCGGCTTCGCTCAGTATCTGCGCGCCCTGCTGAATCGCAGTCTTCCCGGCCATTGGCCCCTCGTTCGCGTACATCTTCAGCGCTGGGGACTGTCTCGAGGAACGATACTGCGCAGTATGAGTTCCAGGATGCCTCCGGAATGATGTCGAAGTCAGACAGCTATTCCTCTTCTGTTGGGGAAATGCATCGATGGCGGGAACAGAGCGGCATATTCAGTCATGGTGCCGAAGCTCTGTTCGAACGACTAGGGAACATACGGAACCGCCCGCGGAACGACGAGGGCCGGACCATTCGCAGTCCGATCACTAATCCGGAACCTATCCTTGTCGGTAGTCCTGTCAGGTCTGGGAAATCCACAACTACTACCTATACTCAGTTTAAAGTAAGACGCCGTAGTTCCTTTCTACGTATCCTGGTTACAGTTCGATTCACCTGATCATACTAGGATGCAATTTCCGACGACAGCAATGAATATAGTCATTGCCGTGGACTGGTTCTCAAGAACTTTTACATTTCTGAACAAGATTTTCTTGCTGACATCCGTCCAGTTGTCATATCTTTTGTCCAACCTCTGCGGAAGGAGAACAGAAAGTCCTGGGTTAACGGCGTCCCACCGGAGATAGCATCATTCTTGGACTGGTTCGAGGACATCGTCAACTTCCACACGCAATTTTGTTCGATTTTGCGGTCTCTCAATAACGGGGGAAGAACCGTGCAAGAACGAATGTGCCAAACCATGCTACGGTTCCTGCCAAAGCTAGAGGTCTATCAACCTTATTTGGTGCAGTATGAATCGGTGGTTTCGCTCCTGGATAAGATGATCTTGGATAAACGCAGTGACTTCGGTGAATTTGTTCGTATCCAGCAAAAGGAGGCTGGAATCAGCACGTCCTCGCTGAAGGGAATGCTATCGAAGCCCAAGGGACGCTTAGACCACTACCTTACGACTTTTCAGGTGCGAGCATTCAATACGTACAAATTTAGGTTACCTTTTACTCAGATCTGACCCCAGCAACTGCTCGAGGCCACTCCAAAGACGCACATGGATTACTTACCTGCCTTTTCACTCCTTAGTTCTACTCGCCAGATTGTGAAGGTGATGCTGGAAGTCAAGGCACGAGAAGATGAGTACCAAGAAGTAAAAGAACTGCTATCACGCATCGATGGTCTGCCTGCTGGCGGGCCTTTGGCTCGGAGAGAACGTAGATTACTGACCCGTGGTAACTTGAGTCTCTTGGAACGAACTACTGGCGACCATGTCTCTGACCGCGCAATTGGGTCTTCTTTCGTTCTCGACGACAAGGATCCTAACCTTGTGAATAGCTCAAAGCGGTCCAGATCTCCTGTTGAAACTTCGCGGCAGTCTCGTCTAAGCAACGCCCTCCTAGGCTGGAACAGTCGACGATCACGCTCGCGATCAACGGACTCTCATACTTCTTCGTTCCCGTCTTTTGATTCGGTCTCTTCTGGCTTATCTGATCCGGCGGTCTCGTCTTCTGGCAGCTATTCTGAATCAAGGACTTTGTTTTCGCCTTCTCCAACTAAGGCGCCCAAGGGATATGATCAATCGCAAGATCTCTCGAGGCGTAGTCGATGGACTGAATTCAGCATATCGAATAAGCCTACAGTCGTGGTTGCTCTTGTCTTTACGGACCTCCTGGTCTTGGCGAAACCAAGCGTTGATCGCAAGACGTCCAGTACTCAGCATCTGACTCACTGTCTTCTGTTACATGACATAGGCCTGGCGAGAATTCTTCAAGTGGAAAAACCTTGTGGTACCGCGAATCCTCTACTTACTCTCCTTGTCTGACACTAACTGCCATGTATCAGATGGACAGCCCTGGATTTCCCTGGATCTACTCCCGGTAGACGTCGAACAACTGGAGACTGGCGAAATTCCAGACGATGCGTCTCTGACGACAGTGCGACTTGTCCCAGAAGAAACTTCCTGCGAGCAAGGCGAGGCCTACACAGAGGAGCAATGGCTAGCTGCGTTTCGACAATCGTCCAGGCATACTCTGTGCTCCCTTTCGTTCCCTACTCACTCTGGTAAATATCTTGCCCACGGGTCTGGGGCGGATCTGGAGAACGACACGAGGCAGGCTGTTATGTCGATTTTAGCGTCAGGGCTTCCTATGCCGAAAAGTCCATCCGTCCAAATTCAGGATGTACCTGTCGCACAGGAAATTCATCTCGGACACCTGGAAAGGGAAGGCAGGGGATGGTGGGCTATGCGCTTCCAACAAGTCTATCGCGAGATGCGGCGGACGAACGTGTATCCGCTGTGACGCTGGCCTCTACTGCAAGCAATGAGGTGTTTGTCACTTAGAATAATCAAGCTTGTTTTCTGTTCTTTTTGCTATATGTCATCTATATGTCTATGTACTTTAGTGTCGTAAGATCAGCATGTTGGTGGACATGCACCAGGTTCGCAACTAATTGATACAGTAACGTGACCCCCAACGCCGGTCATTGTCGTGCAGCTAATGAAGACAGAAGTATATCATAGTCGATTTTTGCCGCTGCGGAAGGATGTGAGTCATCAGCGTCGCGTGCAGAAGTCACTATAAACGTACCTTTTAAGACGAGTTTTGTGAAGCTGCCGGCTAGGTGAGGATCTTGTGTCTCCAATAGTCGTAGATTTTCAGTGCTCAACTTCCAGAGCGTCGCTTGCCTCTCCGCCACAACGGTGGCGTTACGGGATTCACCCGAGAGAGCCGACAACTCTCCAGCGAGAGTTCCAGGGACCATTGATTCCTCGATTATGGGTGTAAAATCCGCGAACTTGTAGGTAGCTCGTAGGATACCAGCTTCAATGATGTACAGTCCATCGGGTTCGTCACCCTGCGCCCAAAGAATGTGTCCTTCTGGGACGGGTACGCGCTCCAGATACGGCTCCAGCTTGGCAAATAGTTCCTTGTCAATATCTCCGTAGGATGCAAAAGCCTTGACAAGGGTGTTATACGGCTCCGGATTTCCTCTGTGACTATCAACAGAATGCTCTAAACGGTGCCATTAGAGCTTGCGTTTCTCGTCGAAGAGACAGAGCTCACCTCTTGCAATTGTGCGGCTTCCCACATCCGCCAACTGTGATCGTCTTGGAGAGCCAAGCAATGAGTTGAGACCTAAGTCGGTGTCCTGCCGGCCAGGTAGAGCTAAGGAACAACCGGATGAGAGAACACACTACCAGCATGACGACTCTGAACTTACCAATTGGATCCCTCTCTTCCTTCTGAGCAGAGAACCAAGTTCGTAGATATGCGTTCTCAGTCCCTATAAAATTGGAGATCAGTAAGCATCTAAAATTGCCTACATTAGAGACACTAACATTCCAAAGCATCATTCACCGTGGAAAAGGACTCAACACCATCCTCCTGCAGCAAACCTACATTCCTCAATGCTCTGCCTACGGGTGACTCGGACGAGAATCCGCATAGCACGAGAATAATCCGCTTTGCTGATAGGACACGCTGGATTCGCATGAACGCCTCAGCGGCAGACATGTCCACTCCCGCAACGAGAGTGAGATCTAAGACAAGAAAACGAATAGGAGTTCGCCGCCAATGGGGACCATCGACCAGGCTTCGAATGGTCTCTTCAACGTGCGCTATGGTACCGAAGAACAAGAATCCTACAAGACAGCGAGTTAATCGCAGTAATGGAAGCAGCTAGTGAACGAACCTTGTAGTCTAAGGAGTGTAGTCTGTTTCGACACTTCTCGGATGTATGCCCGGTGGGCACTGGGTCTGCGAACAGTCGACATGACAGTTTCCCCCGTATGCAAGGCGCGAATACTTCGTCTTTCCGAGTTCTGCAGCACGAAGAAGAAGCCTGAATGAATGGTAATGAGACAATATAACGGAAAAATGCTGAAGTCCGCCTTACAGCTTACAACGATTCCGAACAAAACTCCCATGACGAAATCCCAAACTGTCATGACGACCATTATGCTGACGATCGTGATATACTCAAACCTAGACGTGCCGACAGCGTCTTCAGTAAGCGAGCAAGGACAAAGCTCTAGTTGCATACCTGCTAACACGATGTCTTGTATCCCAAACGGCTTCTTTCACAAGATCGATGCCAAGGACGAAGATAAGAGCTCCGACGACCATTACAGCTGCAAGAATGGGAAAGTCAGAACAGTCAGAGGTCTAATGCTTAGGCATGTCTACGCACGGATGAAGGCAATCGGGCCTGTGCCAATGATGAGCAATAAAGTCGTCGCCCCAGCAAGCAGAAAACCGGAAACGCGGGTATCGCCTCCCACTCGATAGAACCTGTAAAATGTAGCTCGTGAGAACACCAACTCTGCCCGAGCATAGTTCCACATACAAGAGGGTGTTAACGTATACAAGATAATTAGGTCTGACGGGCCATCAGCATCTAACACTAACTTTGTTATTGAACATAACGCACGCACACAGTACCAAGGAACCCGGCAAGAAGGTTGGAGTACCCATGCCCGACCAGTTCCTTGTTCGTATCCACATCGATGTCTAGAGATACAGCTATAGGAGAGGTCAGTGGAGATAAAGAAACGTTTTCAAGGGAGACAAACCGAGTGCTGGTACATTTAGCGGTGGATGCAGTATGTTGAAGAAAAGTCTATCAGTCATTATCAGTCATGCGCAGCGACACGGTCGTAGTAAGTACTCTTACAGTGCAAATTGCGTAGGAAGAGTGGCGATCAGTGGTCCAAACTGCGTCGCACGCAGGTCTACCGGATCAACGCATGTCAAACACTACCGGCATCGCATATCATAGGAGGCCACGTACCGTAATATGTATAGAACTTGTACCATGGATCCTTTGAGCCAGCAATATCAAACAGCCATCCTTCCTTCCGCAACATCCCAAGATCCAAGTGCGCAGCCGATATTACAATATAAAAAATGATTGGTATAATGATAAAATCTGAACCAAGTCCATGTTAGAGCGGTAATGAAAGAAACGTGAGGAAGGCGAAGGACGTACACATAGGGAATATGAGTTGATGATGAAGTTTGTGCGTGATGATCCTTAGCAGGACCGCCAATCCAAGCGCGGGGGCCCACAAGGCTAGGTTGTGCACATTGAGGAAGAGGTATTTGAGAATGGGTATCGAGAAGGAGAATTCGTCGTCGTCGAGTCCAGTGCTGACGGTCAATCTGAGAGCCAAAATCAAATGAAATCAGTAAATACGACTGCTGCTGCGTGACTGGCTTACCCTGTGATAATAAGGAAGACTCCGACACCACCTATACATCTGTGAAAAACTCGATCAATGTGCAGAGCGGGCTCAGGATTCCATTGATGCTTACCCTACGAGGATGTGTCTCGGGAAGAAGCCGATGAGAATTCCCAGTCTTAGCGCTCCCAAGAGGAAGAACGTAAGACCTAATCTCGATTGAACAGACTGGGGAGGAAATGTACAGTATACAACATACCCGTTAAAACTGATGAGAATGCAAAAGCAACCATAGTGGTTGCTATGATCTCGCGTGGCTTGTCTTCCCCTATCTCTTTGGCGATTGACGTAGCTAGTATGTGGAAGAAGGGCTAAGCGCAGGTCAACATAATGCCTCGCCAATGCTGTCCAAGGAATGCAGGGCAAGATTGAGATACGTACGACCACTTCAATCATCATGCTACCATTGGCGCCTGCGAATCCGCTTCCGCCGAAGGAGTAGACTAGCTGAGCTATGATAGCACTTGGCATCGCAAAGTTATCACTTGTGTACGAAGACTCAAGAAAGAGACGTACGAGACGAAAAACATGGACACCCCCATAGGTCCAAGATCCGCGAACACACCCGCGGCAGGGAAGATGATCATGCCATCTACACATGCCTCAATCAATATCAACACATGCGACAGGTAGACACCACTCACAAGAAACACCATCCAGGATATTCAACAGCGTCCCAAGAAGCACCGCAGGCAGCGCCTTGACCACTGTCGTGCCCAGACGCGCCAGGTTCTCAGGGCGCACGCTCCTTATTAAATTCCCAGCCAACTTTGACGGAGCCCTATGCGCGGAGCCGTTCGTCGCGCTGTACGATCGGTTGTCGCCCTCAAAAACAAGGGGAGACGATTCCGTGAAAAAGCGGCCGGGGCTATCATCCCGGGGCGCTGTCTCGGGCTCAGCTTCTTCTGCGATTTTATCCATGCGTTCCAGCGGCGGCCCGAGCGCGATGGCTTGGTCGATGGGTTTCAGTGTGGGCGGAGTCTCCTGGGTGGGCGTCGGCGTTGCTTGAGTCGTAGAGCTCGAGACGTCCGCAGACCGCTCGCGCTCACGCTCTGCAGAGGACGACCCGTGCCGCGCGAGAAGGAGCGAGAGTCCGGACGGGGTAAGCGTCGCCTGGCGCCCTCGCGGGGTCGCAGCACCGGCGTTCCCAGAAGATACGGTCGACGTGGAAGAGGCGAGATCCACGCTGCTCTCTGAGTACTGCGAGGATGGCGCGAAGGAGTCAGAGAAGGAAGGTGGGACATCGAGCTCATGGGCCGGGGGCTGACCGACTATTGGGAAGATGAACGTGTCCTGGGACGGCGGCGGCGAAGGGGGGGAGGTTAGTTTGGTGTTGGCGTCAGGTGATCGCGGGCGCATGTGCGAGAGCAGCATCGTGCTTGCGCGGATGTCGTCTTGCGAGTGCGGCACGCCCCGCCGGATGGGAGAGGCATAGCTGAGCGGCTGGAGGAGCCTGCAGGTATAGAGGGTCAATGAAGATATATTGCGGAATGATGGTGTAGGAGAAACGAAAGGAGATGACCTGCTGAACCCCGCCTATTGCGTGCCCGATGGCGCGTGATGGAAGGATGGGATTGACATAAAACGGGATGTTGGAAGCTACAGGATTTAGGAAGAGCAGAGATATTCTCGCGAATGCTGCTGCATAGATTCTAAATTGAACTTTGGAAGTAAATGAGATGCCTGGCACCAGGGTCCAATTTGCTACAACCGTTCGATTGCGCCAGAGGACGTGTCCCTGTGCATATACCCTGATAATCACAGGCCATGACCGCACCCAAACACGCCCGAAAGCACACAATACGCGTATGCCTGCACGTATAGGAACAATGACGTTACGAGTCGACCACTTACCCTGCACGCATCAAAGGCGATCCTGTCTGCTGTACGGACATTCCAGTCTCTGCGCGCCCCGGCGTCGTCGCGAGTCTACCTCCAGCATCGACATTGATGGCTTCGCTTCTGGTACTCGAATCCAAGCCCGAGCCAGACGGTTGACTGTGCATCAGTGCAAACAGCGATCGCGGAGATAGACGTCGAGGTCCTAGCGTAGCAATGCTATCTGCATTCCCCGGCTTCATTTTGTGTGCAAAGAGTCCTTCGAGGCACAGAATACATGTCCTATTATGAAATTAGCCGCTATGATGAAGAGGGTTACCCCCTGGCTAGGCGCCGGCGATAAGCCGGTCCGGCCTCTCTATTTAGTCGCGATATCTCAACTTTCTTGATTTTCTGTCCGTGCATCCTTCCCTCGTCGTCTTGTACGTTCAGAACGCTTGCAAGATGCTTGTTTCGACGCGCTTGGTTCTGTCTGGCGACGCTCATGCAGTTGTTTGGCGAATTTTCAGATCCTGGAGGGTGCAACACTCAACGTCCTTGGAAGCGTCACAAGAGTCTCTTCAACTTCTCTTTCGTAAAGACGGCCATCACGACGAGTGCTCGAGTCTCACAATAACACCCAGTTGCGAAGGCAAGAAAGTTTGCAAAGGAATGGATCGGAAAACCGGAGCAGGTGCCTGATCACAGGGCGTCGAGGTAAAATTTCCTTCAATTTTGCTTGATCTTCGCTCTACGCAGCGAAATCATGCGTTTATGTATGCGCCGGTATGTCTTATAGATGACCATTGAGGAGATGTTCGGCGATTTTTGCTCAGATTCAGTTGACTTCGTCGCGCACGGTGGCAAACGTTTGCTCGCATTCGTACGTCAACTAAAGAGCGGATTTCGCTGATGGATGGAGTTCGAATGACTGTTTTCGGTCGGCTGTGAGTTTCTCGATTCTTCTGAGTCCTAGCGAGTCGCCTACTTTGCACGTTCGTCGTCTACCCTTTTCTCATGAGCTGTCGTTCCACATCTCCGTCTCGTCTTCGAAAGCTATAGGGCACAGTGAGTTGCAACGTGTGTTCATTCTGTTTCATCCACCCCCGTCATGTATCTAGAGCTCCGACGCCTTGCGTCGTTAGTCCAGTCCAGTCGCCTCGGCCTCGTCGTGGGTATATGCGCATACATCTGCTTGAAATACTGTTTGGCTCGAATATCATAACTCCCATCTGATACTGGCCTCGTTCAAGACAGCTGCTCTGAATCCTACGCGTATTTCTGGTCTCAGGCTTCACCTTCCACTACAGTCTCATTGCCTCTATCTCAATCCTCTGTTACCTGGTGGACTTGGTGTCTTGTTGTGTCACTGGTGCATGCAGTTCTGCTCTTCCAATGAATCCTTCGATCCCCGATTTCCAAGGACTAGTCTACGTCGACACTCCTCAGTTGATGCCATGCCTTCCAGTCCCTCTAACCGCCTCCACACTTTTTCTCTCCGGAACGGACGATATTGCTCGGGCAGAACTGCACACATCGGTTATATTCCTCTACCGTTTGCGTATTTATGACCAAACACTGTACGGCAGCTTCTACACTTCGGCACTTGCACTACATCTACGCTTCGAGACCCTCAAAAAGTGTCATTGACGTTCCGACTAAAACGTCTCGGTTCTACCCTACAGCAATTTCTCTGTTCGGACGATCTCTGACCATGTTGTGGTGTCCTCACATAACCTGCCTAGCCCGTTGTCACCGGACCTTGTATGCCGTTCGCACATCCATCCCCGCTTCTGTGTCCTCTTCGCCTCTGAAATTTGTACCTACTACGATCTTCCCGGCTGTCTCCTGGCACTCTGTCCGTTTGGCTTTTGTCGTTTGTCGTGGACAACGCAACAATGAGCAAGCGCAGGTGTCTGCTCTGACTTCTCTTCTACTGGACCTCGCGGTGGCTCAGTGCTTTGGTCTACGGATCTGCTAGCATTCGCATCCTAGACGCGCGCTGGCTGATCATGCCGCTGCTGAGATTTTATGTGCTCGTGCGATCTTACATATACGTCTGATGTCGCCTCTCTCCTAGATTCCACCGCCAGCTTGTCAGTCGGACGTTCTATGTTTGTCATCGTTATCTCTGGACTGCAGGGGCCGATCGATCTTGGCCCTACGTCCCGTTGTTTCACGGCTATCTAGAATCCACTTCCTCAGCGTGCCATGGGGCTTGAGTCTTGTTCCTCAGCTTAAATATGTCTCATCGGTCTCTAAATTGTCCAAGAGACTTGCTCAAGGTGCGCATGCGGGCGCATATGGCACTGCTCGGACGCTTAACAAGTATCGGATGTCTTTCAGTCTCTTATCTCTTACATTATTGTGCACACGACCTAGTCTTCGACGTTGAGTTTCGCAGATCCACCTCCTAGACGCATATCTCCGTCTGCGGAATTCCCATATCAGGCTCAGGGTTGGGCTGTGACAGTTTTCTTCCCTGATTGTTCCGTCCTGTTGTTCGCCTCATGTATGATGTAGTTTTGCTGCCAAAATAGCTCTGATGTGGCTTTTTACAGGTCGCTGTGGAATCGCAGCTTGAAGCTCTGCTGCCCAAGGAACCTTTGTAAGTCGAGTCACTCCCTTGGTATCGTACCCTCCATGACAGCACTAGTGCTGATGAACTCGTAAAATACATCCGCATCTTTACACAATATATCAACGTTGTCGTTCTCCACCTCAAACTCACCCCAAATGGCAACAGAAAGCTGTGTTTATCCACGTTTTGGTGCGATAAAAGGGTCGTGCGACTGTGATCGGAATATGGAAGTTGGCGGCCGGGGCGTGCCGGTCGCGTGCGTCGGGACCTTGATAAAGGCTCTCAGGCGGAGACATCAACTGCACAGAGGGGTACGCAACCCTCCTTACCACCAACTACCACAGTCGACTCGCAGGACTTGACCGTCTTGCCGCAGTCCATTCCTTCTTTCTAGAGATCATGCGCTGTATCTTTGCGGCCTCGCTCGTCGTTGCGACCCTTGCTGGTCGTGTGCTGGCCCAGCCTGCGATCAGCTACGGTGTTGCTGACGAGGCGCCTGTGAAGCGCCGCAAGACGCTCGGGTTTGGCCCTGTCCACCCGCATTCTGTGTTCAAGCAGGTGCCGCAGGATTCTCTGTCTAGCTTTGCGCCCGTTTCTGTCCGGGACCCGATTGATGTTGCGAGGGAGTTTGTGAAGCAGCACCTTGGAGAGCAGCTGTCGGAAGGGAATGGGTTCGTCGTCAGGAAGGACTCGTATACGGACAAGGCGACTGGCGTTACCCATGTTTACATCCGCCAGGTTGTGAATGGCATCGAGGTTACAGATGGTGATATCAACGTGAACGTCAAGGATGGCAGGGTGTTCTCGTACGGTGACTCGGTAAGCTCTATCCTTAGCACAACTATCAAACTTCGTCTAATTTTATTTAGTTCTATCGCGGACCTTCTCCGAGCTTCTACTCTACTGCCGTCGCTCCCCAGCCCCATGCAGACTACTGTACTCAGCTCGAATATGAGATGGACAGTCAGCAGGACAACTTGGAGCAGTGGTTAGCAGCGTCTGAGCAAGGCGAGCAAGTACAGCTCATCCGCCGTCGTTTCCGCGACATCGTGCATGAGCTCCTAAAGCGTCTGCACAGCATGAACTGCGCCTTCGTGAATCTACCTGTCGATATGGCGCACAAGAGCACTGCTGAGGCTCTCGACGATCCTCGCCATGCTCTCCTGCAGTTCATGGTGGCTGCTACGCCCAGCGAGGAGGTCGTCCAGGACATCTTGGCCAAGTACGACGCGCACATCGACGGCATGCATTCGACATTCGAGGCCCACCTTGTTGGCGACCTGCAGACTATGGTTGAGGTCATTGACAACGTTCCAGATGCTGTGAACCCCGTCAAGGCCAAGCTTGCGTACATCCAGATCCCTGACGGTGATAAGACCGTTCTGGACCTTGTATGGAAGGTAAGCTACTTTCTATGGATGCGCCTGAAACAAGTATCTGATGACATCTCCTCTAGTTTGAGGTTGAGATGAAGGACAACTGGTATGAGGCTGCTGTCTCTGCCAAGGCTCCCCATCGGATTGTCTCCGTCGTCGACTGGGCATCTGACTCTCCCCTTGCTCCGATCCCCAAGGAGCCCACGGAGCGAAAGGTCGCCACCTATAACGTCTTCGCTTGGGGCATCAACGACCCCTCTGTCGGCAACCGATCTATCCAGAAGGAGACGTACGATGTCGTTGCGAGCCCACTTGGCTGGCACAGTCTGCCCTACGCCAACGACCCCACGGAATCTGACTACCTGAAAGCCTCCAAGGCCATCAAGAATTCGACAACCACGTGGGGGAACAACGTCTTCGCGCATGAGGACTGGGAGGGTCGCAACGCTTGGATATACAACTACCGCCCTGACGCCGGCGAGAGTATGGTGTTCAACTACACGTACGAGCCCAAGCTGACAAATACGACCGACGCGCTCGAGGAGGCACAGAAGTACATCAATGCAACTGTGACGCAACTCTTCTACACGTCGAACATGGTGCACGATTTGTACTACCGCTATGGGTTCGATGAGGTTTCGGGCAACTTCCAGCAATACAACTTTGGGAGGGGCGGAGAGGAGGGTGACGCTGTCATTACGAACGCGCAGGACGGGAGCGGGTACAACAATGCCAACTTCATGACGCCACCCGATGGGCAGAACGGGCGCTGCAGGATGTACCTTTGGAATACCGCGATGCCTTACCGGGACGGCGACCTTGAGGCGGGTATTGTCATCCATGAGCTGAGCCACGGGTTGAGCACCCGGTTGACGGGTGGTCCGGCGAACTCGGGATGCTTGGGATGGGGCGAGAGCGGTGGAATGGGCGAGGGCTGGGGTGACTTTTTGGCTACCACTATTAGGAGCAACAAGAACTACTCCGACTACGCAATGGGTGCGTGGGCTGCAAACAGGCCGCAGGGTATTAGGAACTACATCTACTCGTTAGTGAGTGGTCCCCTCCGTATTTCGTGGAATAGATGCTGACTTCGCCCAGAACGAGACGATCAACCCCTCGACGTATAAGACCCTAGATAAGCCAGGCTACTGGGGCGTACATGCCATCGGTGAAGTCTGGGCCGAGATCCTCTGGGTTGTTTCACAACGTCTGATCGCCAAGCACGGGTACATCGACAACCTTTTCCCTCCTGCGCCTCTCGAAGACGGCAGCATCCCTACAGGCGACTTCTATCGTCCGCAGGAATACACGGCCTCGGGCGAGAAGAAGCCTCTTGTGCCGAAGCACGGCAATTCGCTGGTCGTCCAGCTTGTCCTGAACGGCATGAAGCTGCAGCAGTGCCGGCCGTCGTTCTTTGATGCTCGTGATGCGATTATCCAGGCTGATCAGGTGTTGACTGGCGGCGAGAACTACTGCGAGCTGTGGAAGGGCTTCTCTGCGAGAGGTCTTGGTCCTGATGCGCGTGTGGAGGGCCGCACGCCATGGGGTGGAGGAATTAGAACTGATGTGAGTGGCTGCATTAAAACTCATGCGTGCTTTTGTACTAACTGTTCCTCCCGCAGGATTATGCCGTTCCTAAGACCTGCCTCGAGGTTGACGCATGAGAGGAACGCTGATCCTTATTCTATATGTAGATGTATCTTACCATCTTCATTTGCTTGCATGTACTACTAGACATCACGATTTTCACGGAATATATATCTGCTTCATAATATGTACATATGGTCGGCGTGCGTGAGCCCTGAAGGAGTCCACTCTGTTGGAACAGTTACAAACGTATAAACCCCTATTACGCGTGATGTCATGCAGGCCCACTGTGCCATGCGTACCGCGTACCGCCGGTCGTGACTGCTTTCGTCGCTCTTCCTTGAACCACCACCTCTTTACTTGCTATGTCGCCTGTCGACAACTCACCTATCAATGTCAAGCTCTTACTAATTGGAAACTCTTCTGTGGGGAAAAGCAGTCTCCTATTACGATTCTCAGACGAGCAATGGTTGCCGGAGGATGAGTCGAGTGCCACCATCGGAGTGGACTTCAGGGTGTGTTCGAGTTGTGCATTGTTTGTGAAGGAGTCTGTGGTATAATTGCAGTGACTAGGTGCACAAGATGACGGTAAAGGGGAAACGAGTGAAGCTTAGTATCTGGGTGTGTGCACGTTTCAATACTCAAGTTGTCGTATGGACTCATGGCGAAATGCATCCCCACAGGATACTGCTGGACAAGAGCGTTTTAGGACGATTACTTCGTCATATTATCGAGGAGCACAGGGCATTATCCTAGGTCCGCTTTATGCACGTCAGGCTATATAATAAGCCTGAATATATTCCTGGTGCAGTATACGATGTGGCGAACAGAGAGTCGTTCGATGCTCTGCCCAAGTGGTACTCTGAGCTCGAAACATACGTGTCAAGTTCAGTGGTGAAGATTCTTGTAGGAAACAAGGTCGATAAAGTAAGTCTGATGATGGTGTTCCTTATCTCATTGTGACGGTGTCATCGACCACCTATTCGATAGGAGTTCTCCCGTCAGGTATCAACAACAGAGGGCCAGCAATTTGCACAACGCATGAATTCTTTGTTTGTCGAGGCATCAGCGAAGACATCCGTGGGTGTAAAGGAGGCATTCGAAGACGTCGTCGCCAAGATTCTGGACACGCCTGAGCTGTGGGTCCCCGTCGGAGACAAGGGAGCGAAAGCGGCTAAGCGCAACGACACAGTGCCCGCACCCGGCAGTATGCCAGGAAATATCGACCTGAACGCGGAACAGAGCACACAAGCGGACGGAGGGTGTGGATGTTGATCTCCCTCCATCTCAGCTCCAACTTTACACCACACGATTTCAGACGATCTTCATGCACGATTTGGTCCAGAGCTTATTATCGTATACTCTATAGAGCTTGCTGTGAGTTTTTGGGTTTCGCTTTCTTTCCATAATGTACAATTACCACGTTAGTTACCATCGGATATACATGTCCCACATTCTGTAGCACAAACAGTCTGAGTTACAAACTGCGTCTTCAACTATAAGGAAATGCTCCAGTCCAAGTTCCCTCGCAGTGCATTCTCCCAGCCTACCGGCATCTGCCGATGCCACAGCTCTCGGTAGCTGCACGCCGCATCGGCATGTACAATACACAAGGCTTGGTGAATCGAAACAACCCTCTCAAGCCACAGCTCGCAGCAGTGGCATGAAATGCCTTCCACTTCACCTTCCAACATTATCGACGCTCTGTCACGGCATTCCGACGTCGTCTTACCACGTTTTTCTGGATCAGAGCTCCAAATTTCTGAAGGAAAGTTTGTGCCTTGCAAATACGCTCTATTCTACGACAATATCACCTGCTGCGGAGATGCTCGAATCGATCTCTTGTCCTGATGGTGCGACGTTCTCTCGCTACTATTCGTAAATCGTCCGGTACAACAGCAGAATGAAACACGGAGCAAATTTTGCAAATGCAAGACATCCCACCAATCGCGGAAGTCTTCATCCTAGATTCGATTCTAAGCGCATCAAGCCGAGCTGCCGGCTTGTCACGCTTTGTATCGTCAGGCTGGGCCCGTTTATAAACTTTCATCTAGCAAGGGTGGCCACACCCCCTTCCTGCATTTCTAAACGTCTCTAAACTCTCGCTTAGCATCGACTGTGTCCACGTATCATAGAAACCGCGTGTACATCATCAGTGTGTGCTTTTTGGGGTCATAACTTGTGGTACATCCCTTCACAGTCGCGATTTAGGATCATCTATCGTTACGGATGGGCCAAACGTCTCTATCCTGCACTTTGCAGCATGGGACGCAACGTGACCAGGAACTTTATGATGTTTAGCACCGCCATATTATTTTATCTTACCGGAATTCACTCAAGGCCACTTCTAGATAAATTACAGAACTGGTGAGATGCAAACGGTCATCAGCCCGAGGTCTAACCGCGTATAGCATAGTTTGCCAAGACAGAATACATTGTAGGCGGGACCTGCAGCTTCGAGATCGCAAGCCACGCTCAAATCGAAAAATGTTTCGAGTCAGGAAGTCCGCCGGTCTTGTACTTACTCTCACAATTTGAACAGATGCTCTTAGGTCAAGGCTCAAAGTTCTCTCGCATTCCGTGGTTCCGGTCAACTCCTGGGCATTGAAATGGTGGCACGGTCTGGAACTATTGAGGGCACCCCTTGCGAATAGCGAGCATTGCCAGTTGGGCCCCATCTGCGTCAGGAGCGACACCAATTGGACCCACCTCGCTCCGATGTTTCTCAAGACACTCAGTGCGAGCTGTCTATGCCGCATTAATCGGGGCATTTGGCATGCGGACATTAGTACTTCTGACAAGCGACATCTTTGGACTCGCAAAACAATTGCCTTGAGTTACTCCATTTTTCGGAGATCTCACACTCGTCGATTCATCGACAGTGATGGTAAAATGTCGAAAGGGAATGAGAGAGCTATGACTTTTTACCGAGGCTTAGACGTTGAGTTAGCGATTCATGCTACAAATATTGTTAGAGGACGACTCGGATCCTCCGAGGCGAGCAAACAATACCGGTGAACAACACTGTTTCACTATCACGGTCTTCGAATTAAACCTCGCACCATTAGTATCCACGGTTGTCGCAAAGGACACAGTCATTGGTGTGTGGGCTATTTCTTCATCGCGTTGGATCCTTCCAGCCTCCAATCGGCATTGTTATGCAACCAAGCCTGCCGACCCGAGGCCCGAGGGTGATATGACTAAAGGACAGTTGTAAACCTGACCTTCAATTGTGGACCCTTTGCATACGTATGCCTGTAAGGCGACTTATTATGCGAAGCCGCTTGTACTACCGGAAAATACCATCAACGGGACTGAATGGTTTTATAGTTAACAGACTTTCGGCGCCATAACAGATACCCTTGCCGGGATTCTTTCTCTGCGACACGGACTCAACTTCACGATGCCGAATTGTAATCATTGCCGCGGGCTTGCCGGAGAGGAGAAGTTCGGCTCGGATTCTTCTACTTCTGCGAGTGCGTCGGCCACGTGAGCCGCACTGAAACTATTCGGTACAAGAGTATATGTACACTTGATGCCACCGCCACATATAAGCCTAATAAGCTTTATACCGTTGTCGTTCCTTGCAATATGATTCCGCTAGGAGGTCCCTCAGATACAATATACCTGGTCTGCAAGCCATCATGACAAGCGTCCTCATAGCGTGGTCGTCATTCTCCACTCTCTGAAGCAATAGTGCTCACTGCTTTCAACAATGCAGGTTAGGAAGCCAGGGGTGGTTCCTGTGGGAAGTTACTTGCCGGTCCTTTTCTCACTCGCCTTTGTACTATTCTTGTCAGCCACCGTTCCATTGCCGGGATGTACAACGACTTGTACATCACTCGTGGCGCTTCTCTAGGTTTCTTCGAATTCTATCGCAGCCTCGTGTGCATAACAAATTACTGTGAGCCGTATGCGCCGATTCCAGGGCCTTGCTTCACTTTCATCAGCCCTATCGGCGAATCATGGAGATGGCCACTTCGGCCCTCGGATGCCAGGGACTGTCATCCGCCGGCCAGCCTGATTTAAAAGGTTTGGCTCAGCGCTTTCCTGCCCATACACCAACTCAACATGCTCCTCCCAGCTGTAGATGGCAGCCTCCCGTTCGAAAGCCTCGTCGACTTCCACCTCTCTCACAACCCTCAAGGAACTTATGCTCTCTTTCCCCAAGAGACAGGCCAAGAGGAATTGCGAGTATCTTTCTTGGAATGGGGTAGAGCTGTGCACCGCGCTGCCCAGCGTCTTCGTCCTGATCTTTCCGCCGTCAAAGGCGAAGTAGTAGCTTTGATTGCCAACTGTGATACGCTGGTATATACCACCGTTCTCATGGGTATGATAAGGGCTGGATTGACGGTAAGTTCACTCTACCGTCATATAAGATCATGGCGTGCTCATACCGGTCCTCAGCCTTTCCCCATATCCCCTCGTAACTCGGCGCCAGCAGTGTGTAGTATGCTCGAGAAGACGGACTGTCATCGTCTAGTGGCTACCTCCAGTTCGTTGCTCGGACTGCTGGAGGCTACGAAGACGGAACTGGGCATCAGAGGTTACGAACTGGGCGTCGAGGAAATTCCGTCTTTGACAGACTTGTTTCCATGCCTTGGCAAGGAGGACGCGAGCGACGATTTTCGACTATATCCTGCTTTAAATAAGAGTGATCCGAACGACGTTCTAATTTATATCCACTCATCGGGTTCCACCGGGTTTCCTAAACCTATTCCGCAGACGGTACAGATTATATTCGATTGGTGCAACCAACGTGGGTATTTTCTTCCCCTAGAATAATGACACTTGTCTGAACGAAAATTAATTGCCTAGCTCCCGCCGTCGACGTCCGTGGGCTAGATGATTCCCTTGTTCTCGGTGTTGTGGCGCTGCCATCTTTCCATACTTTGGGCTTCACTATGCAGATCATGCTACCGCTCACTACTGGAAAACGCATAGCATTATTCCGACCGCAGTTCCCCGATGCACCTATTAACCCAAATCCAGACATCACTATGGAGGCTCTCATGTCGTCTGGATCTACCAGTGTTATAGCCGTACCGAGCTTTTTCGAAGCGCGTATCTTGGGTATTGATTATCCGCGCGATGCTTAACTAACATCTCTATTACCGCAGAGTTGGGTCAATTCAAAGGAAGCAGTCGAATACCTTGCGAGTCTAGAATTTGCGGTAAGGGTATATCGCACTGTAAGTTGCATTGTGTTGATCAGTCTCTCAAAGGCCTCGTCCGGAGGCCCTCTGTCGACGAAGATTGGCGACCGTCTCGTGTCTCAGGGCGTTAAACTCGTATCGCTGTATGGTGCGACTGAAATGGGTATTCCCATGTCGCTGCTGCCAACGGCTGGTGACAAGGAACCGACGGACTGGCAATATCTCGCTATCACAGACCGGTCACTGCCGCGCTGGGTGCCCCAGGATGATGGCTCGTATGAACTGGACATGCTGGTAGGTCAATGTCATGCAACTATGATTCGGATTATTGTTCAAATCTCTCAGAGCACACCGACCCACCATCTGGCCAAACTTAACCTCCAGGACGTAGAAGGGTATGCGACATCCGATGTTTTCGTGAAGCACCCTTCCAAAGACGGTCTGTGGAAAGTGTAGGTAACAATTGCTATAACAGATATCCGACTATGTTGACACCGTGATCCTCCTCAGTGTAGGTCGGAGTGATGATGTACTCATTCTGGCTAACGGTATGTAAGAATGCATCCGATGCGACTCTTTCTCATAACTGGGCAGGCGAGAAGACCGTCCCGGGACCTATGGAGAGTACCATCCTATCGCACCCGTCTATACAGGGTGCAGTCATGTTCGGGCGCGAACGTGACCAGGTTGGTATTCTGGTCGAGCCTAAGCCGCAATACGCGTTCGATCCCAGCGATAAAGCTGCTCTGGCTGCATTCAGGAATAAAATCTGGTGAGCAGAAACCTTTTCCGAATGTCTATCAGGGTGATCTGAGTTGTTCCATGAATAATCAGGCCGGTAGTGGAAGAAGCCAACGAAACGGCGCCGAGCTTCAGCCGTATCTTCAAAGAGATGATCCTCGTGACTTCGCCGTGGAAGCCCGTGACGCGCGCACCAAAGGGCACTGTGATGCGCAAAGCCACGCTGACAGAGTACGCACAGGAGATCGAGGATATGTACGTGTACTGAAATGGCTGTGACGCACTCTTACACTTTTCTGTCCTCAGTTATGAGACGGTCGAGGCCAGTACGAAGGCAGGCGACATCGCGCCACCAGAATCTTGGGCGGAACCCATCGTAACGAATTGGCTTGCGTCCCAAGCAGCGTCTCTTAACAATGATCGTTCGCCAGAACTTGATGTTGATCTATTCGCACAAGGTTTCGACAGGTAAAAGACTCTGCTGCAATCTCGAGGATCTTTCTAACACTCCCGAGTGTGTCAGTTTGAGCGCAACATTGCTCAGAAACCGGATCATAGGCGCCTTACGTTCCTCCGCGTCCGCCGCCAACGAGGTCGCTTTCAAAGTTAATCAAAGCATCGTCTTCGCACACCCAACAATCAGACAGCTCGCAGGCAAGATCGCCTCCTTGGTAGATCAGCGTACCACTGACGTCGTTGGGAGCAAGCCAACAAGGAATATCGTCAACATGATAGCCAAGTACAGTGCCACCTTGCCAAAGGAGGAAGAGCGACCAATCGTCGTTCTCCTCACCGGCTCTACGGGAAGCCTCGGGTCCCATCTCCTGTTGCAGCTGATCCAAACCGAGAGGGTTGCGAAGGTCTACGCCTATAACAGGAAATCCAGTGCCGTTTCTTCTTTCGAGAGACAGAAAGCTGCGTTCGTGGACAAGGGTTTCGATTGCAGTTGCTTGGATGATGCTGTGATACAGTCGAAGGTCGTTTTTCTTGAAGGCGAGGCTGCTCGTGACAGCCTTGATTTAGACACTAAGATCTATGAGGAGGTAAGCCATTCCTAATCGACAGTAGCCGAGATCACTCACGAGAAACCGGTTTTTGTAATCATGGTCTTAGCTGCAAAATACCTGCACGCATATCATTCACAACGCATGGCGTCTGGACTTCAATCTGTCCTTGTCTTCATTTGAGTCTCACATTGCTGGAACTCGCAACTTGCTTACCCTCGCTCTCACTTCGGCCAAATCCTGGAGTCCACGGTTCCTGTTCACGTCCTCGATATCGGTATTGCAGCATTGGGACACTGGCAAGGGTTTTGCGCCTGAAGAAGACTATTTGGATGTTGATGTGGCGGTCGGTCATGGATACGGTGAAAGTAAGTGGATATTATTAGTCAGAAGCCTGCCGCTGATTATTATTGACATAATAATCAGGTAAATACGTGGCCGAGCAGGTACGTCGGTCAGGTCTCGATCTCGAATAAACTACTTATAATCGTTTCTGCTCAGTTGATCTTGAGTACTCCACTTCAATCGACTTCGTTCCGCATTGGCCAGATTTCGGGCGGATCTCCCAATGGGTCTTGGGCGCTCACCGACTGGGTTCCCATAATAATCAAATCGTCTGTTGGTCTGGGCTGTCTGCCCGATTCAGGTGGTGTGAGTGGTCGTGCCCAGTATAGCCCTTGCCGAAATTTACAAAACAAACCAATAACAGGTCATCTCCTGGTTACCTATGCACAGTGTTGCACACTCTATCCTCGACGTTGCTTTTGCACCACCGAACGTTTGCTTGCCCCGTACCTTGCACATCAACCATCCTCGACCAGTGCGATGGACTCGGGTCATGCAAGAGGTGCGAGAAGTGCTAATCGATCGCGGAGTAGCAGTTGGCTCCACAGACCGGCTTGAACCGCAGCAGGAAGCGAGGTATAAGGAATTGCCCCTCATTCCCTTCTACGACTGGGTTCAACGTGTTAAGGAGCGATCCATCAATCCAACGAAGGGGGATCTAAACAGAATAGTGAGTATAGCCACTATAATTGCGACATAAGACTAATGTATCATCATTCATCTAGCCCGCTATCAAGCTGTTGGATTTCTTCAGCTCCATTGCAGCCGGCGATCTTGCGGCCGAGGACCGAGGTCTTAAAGAGTACGAGACGGGCAATTGGGCACAGCTGGGGACTTCTGAAGCCGTAAGAGTGAGCGAGACCATGAAGAATATGACGCAGATCACGAAGGGCGACGTGAGCATGTGGATAGACTACTGGATCAGCAAGGGCCTGTTCCAGTAGTACCGAACGCCTACCCGCATATAATGTACGAATGGTAGCGTAGAGCTCTTGCCGAAGCAGAGACCGAATTGATAGATGGAGAATAATTGCGAAGGGTTCGACTGCGCATCAATCATAGGGCTAAGCAAGGGATATACCTCAAGAACAACGTAGGCTGACATGTCGGGCTTCAAGTATAGATTCTGAGTCCGGACGTTGGCTTACTTTCCCACGAACCCG
Organism: Neolentinus lepideus HHB14362 ss-1; assembly: GCA_001632425.1. Classification (NCBI taxonomy): domain Eukaryota; kingdom Fungi; phylum Basidiomycota; class Agaricomycetes; order Gloeophyllales; family Gloeophyllaceae; genus Neolentinus; species Neolentinus lepideus. Next base: position 42,397 of record KV425627.1, read on the forward strand.
CAGACTCTACAGCAGCCTCCGACAAATCCCGCGGCCCATGTAAACCGCTGAGCGAAGATATATTGCAGTGCAGACGCCCAATCTGCTGTCGTTCCCCAACAACGACATAGGTAATCCTCCGAATCAGTCCCACCTCATCACGGTAGACATATGGTCCCTCATTGCATCCAAAGAAACAACTGAACCTTTATTTCGCAGCGTTATGTCCCATTCAGAGGCCCCGATGAAGTGGTCTGAGAAGTTCAATCTTTTGAATAATGTTCTCCAGATAATCCAGACAGCCTTTTGGCCTACCATGCTTGCCATAACAAAATCTCCGATGTTATTGCTGCGTCCCCACGCCGTCTCAGAATTATTCATGTCCCATGTCTGGGTAAACATGGGACCCGGTGTAGATGAAGGCGGCAAAGAAGTTAAGGAGAGTCTTATCACCCCTCACGCTTATGGCGTTGTTCTAGATATTGGTGCAGGTAATGTCAATATTCTATCCGATAGTAATATCAGAGGCTTGATGCAACCTTATCGCACTCACACGCAGGCCACGGTCACAGTATCAAATATCTCGACCCCACCAAAGTGACCAAGTACATTGCCCTAGAGCCGAACATACACATGCTCGACCAGATCCGTCACAACGCTGCTCTAGCAGGGTACACAGAATCCGCTGGAACACTGCAGATTCTGCCTTATCCAGCAGAGGCTCTGCCACAAATCATCGGTGCACTCGCTCCAAAGCCTCAATCCATCGATACCTTGATCTCCATCCTCACTTTATGCTCATTGCCTACAGAGCCTTCGCCCTCGGACGTCGTCACGGCCTTGGTCGCAACCCTGCTCAAGCCAGGCGGCACGTTCTTATTCTACGAGCACGTATTGAGCCCTCTTAAGGAGGTGCAATGGTGGCAATGGTTCTGGACGCCGCTGTGGAGTAAAGCGGTCGGTGGGTGCAGACTTGATAGAGATACCCCTGCGATAGTAAAGGCAATGGGGATACAGGACCGAGGGGATGAGACGGGGATGTGGAGGGAAGGTGAAATGTGGGGGAAGGATGGGGAGAACGTCGATGCTATATTCTGGCATAGTATAGGTAGATTCGTCAAGGCCTAAACCATGGACTACACGGCCGCCCGCGAACAGAACTGTGATCAGACGTCTGTTGGTTCTGTATCTAGGTCTGAACTCCAGACGGCTTGCCTCTCATAGCATAGTCAAGAAGCAAATATGGTGCTTACGATCCTGCCCGCCGGTCCTGTACGCATCGTTGAGGTTCGCTGTTCAAAATGTTCATTGACGATGAAGTGTTACGACAGCTGGAGATACTTTTGAGAACACACAGAGAGAGTCTAAATTACAACATGCGACAGACGAGGTCCATTACGGGATCACTGGTAAATGAAATTATACCTGTTACGGAAGTAGGAGGATCAGTATAAGGTGTACTCGGCACTATGAAACTGCGTACTGACCGGGAAAGCAGATGAGGAATAGCTGACAGTTGCGGTCCGTAACTGGGAGATCAATGTCAGCATCTGTCCTTGAAGAAGTGGCAAAATTGAGCTTACCGCGCAGCATTGTCGTACAGCTCGAATAGTGGAATGGCAAGGAGCTTCATGTTCTTAGGAACGGCAAGAACCTCTAGACACGGGTATATGCGTCAGACAACCGGTCCTGTCAGGGGTAGTAAGCGACGTACTTCGCTCAGGCATGTGTACCAAGAAGAGTTTCTTGCACTCCTTCGGCTTAGTGATATGCGCCGGAATGAACGGATACTGGCCACCACCCACATTAATTTCTTGGGATATAAGAGGGTGCAACTAAGCACGCACCATGAATGTTTCGAAATTGGGTCTCCACCACTGAGCCAAACAGTCACCAATCTCCCAGTCGTTGTCGATGCCGTGCGACGCGTTAAACTGATGCGAGTCTTTTGGAGGTGCAAGACGGACGTCCAGAAGGCGCTTCAGACCTTCAATTTCGTCTTCGCCCGGCTTTAGGTAGTCTCCTGGCCTGATCGCATCGACACGGTGAGCGGGAGTGTCGAGTGGAGGGAGGGTCAAGTGAGTGAACAGTGCTACGCGTAGTAGAAGGAAGACGCACAGTTTGAAGAACGCATTTGCAATTTGCAACATTAAGATATGCGGATGCCCATGGTCATGAACCACCAATATCCCTTCCACTGTTCGTCTCATGCCGAAATCCTCATAGTTGTTCTGCAGCCGTTGAAGACGCGCCGACACCGATGGATCTTCTTCTGGTTGGGCTTCCTTCGTACTGTGTCGTGTTCAATGAAAGACAGAGAGCAATTCGTTGAAAGTGCAATAGCCTTACCTGAAAGTAAAGTTGGACAGGGGATACCTAAGACGCTCAAGGCTGTCAGGTCATGTCGATTAGTATACGTCAGCTATACTCTCACAGAGGTATGGTATTGGACATGACTATTCTCAGTTAAGAGGCTCGTTCTGCAGAGATGTAGTACAACCTTCAGATGGATGCGACGAAAGGAAGCGATAGAGTACCGAGTATTGAATATTGAATATTGAGTAAGTAGGACTGAAATTCCCACGCTAATACGGACCGTCCACGTTATCTCCACGTGGCGCAGTCACTCCTCTGCGTCAAACACTGTGAACGACGGTGATTCCTGCCCAGGACGAATTCGTGTCGCGGTGAGAAACATTAATGCAGCCAATCTTGACACACATTCTGATCGCAAGTACGGTTTACTTAGGTATCTGTGGCCTCAACCCGCTTTACACACCCGTCCCTGCATTCCCCAGTTTTAGCGTTGGAACACTGACGACAACGGCATTTCCGTCAGTCTAGGACATCGAGGCAAGCACTGGTTGTTCTCCCTAATTCTACTGAAGTGTATTTATCTGCCGACTTCACAGATCAGGGGTATTGGAGTACATCCTAGAGCGGAGGGAAAGTACTGTATACAGTGCAAAACTCGGAGAAAGGGTGAGTCAACCACGGTGAAAAGAGAACATAACCTCATGGGATACTTCTTGGTGCCGACAGCTATGCCAATACGCATCAGCAGCCTCCCCAGGCCCTTGGCCACAGTGCTTACGGCATTCGTGGCAGCGGTCGGCCGCCTCGACAAGTCGTTATCCCCATCTGATACCATAGCTCGACTCCGCCAGTACACCTTCACTCTTTCCGATTCGATATACATCTTACATATCACGCTCGCTGCTTTCTGGATTACCCTAATGCAGTTTCCGCCCTTCCCCTTCAAACTGGTCATACCTATCCTATACGCAATATTTCTTTTGATACCCCTCACGTCGCAATTTTTTCTGCCTGCTATCCCAGTCGCGTCGTGGATTCTCACATTCTATACGTCTCGATTTATCCCGGAGTCATGGCGTCCCTCCATCTCGGTATCTCTCCTACCCACTCTCGAGACAGTTCTCTACGGTGCTAACGTATCCGACATCCTTACACGCTTCACCCACCCGGTCCTCGATATTATTGCCTGGCTTCCGTACGGACTAATCCACTTCGTATTTCCCTTCGTTGTAGCGGCATTCCTATGGCTCTTCCGGCCGAAGCAAGCACTGCACCTATGGGCACGCACTTTTGGGTACATGAACCTGATTGGCGTTATTATCCAGATCCTGCTTCCATGTGCGGCACCCTGGTACGAACTTATCTACGGCCTGACCCCCGCAAACTATTCCATGCCCGGCTCAGCCGGAGGCCTTGGTCGTATTGATGCCTTGTTCGGCTCACACGGCTATGAGACGACGTTTTCCAACTCACCTGTCGTCTTCGGTGCCTTCCCCTCCCTCCACGCCGGCTGCGCCACCATCGAAGCGCTCTTCATCTCCCATTTCTTCCCGTCGATGACGAAGTACATCTGGGTGTACGCCGGCGTCTTGTACTGGGCCACCATGTACCTAACTCACCACTATCTGATCGACGTCGTCAGTGGTGCATGCCTCGCTACCGCATGCTTCTACTTCTTCCTTCCCGACGAGTTCCGTGGGCCGCTTGCAACGGCGCCCCCTACCACTCCCGGTCGTCGATCGAAGTACGATGTGTATGATCTCGAGGAGCCTCGGTCGCGAGGGGCGGAAGTAGACGACTTCGAGCTGTCTAGCGCATCGGACGAAGAGATGGACATCACGTACCGATCGCCCTTGCCCGGTCAGCAGCAACAGCAGAAACCTAGTGAACAGGGGAAGAAGAGTCATCGCCATACTGCAAGTATTGCGAGCTTGATTCGGGCGGAGGAGCGCGTCGAGGACGGATGGAGCCCTATCATAGGCTCGTTCGCGTTCCCACCGGGCTCACCGGCTGCTTCACGGGAGAGGGAAGACTCGAGGGTTTAGAGCGCGCAAAGATACATATTTTTTCTCACTGGATATTAGCATTGTTATCTATTTACCTTGAACTGAGGATTTATTGTTGGCATTCACATATCAAATGCATCAACTGCGTGAGAGTTATGACTTCGAACGTTATGGGTGCTTGTACTTAGATGATACCGCAGATAACGTCAAGACGATTGTTGACTGTTCCTTCTACCTAGCAGCGCACAGCCCGAAACATTTAGAATGGTTACAGCTCTCCCTTCATCGATGCTGAAAGAGCAATATGAAGAACAAGGCTTTGTGATTATTCCGGGTCTTGTCGAGGACTTAGAAGAGCACAGGCAGGCAGCTGAACGGGCCATCGAACGAACACGATCTGGCTCTTGGCCTCATCGCCGCGTCGTAGGGAAGCAATTCCCTCCCTACGGTAATGACGACCCTGACTCGTGGGGGGTACAACATGTTATGCATCCCGATCTCGGAGAGCCCGTGTTTGCAAGGTGGTACACGTCGGATGCACAGACTCGGGTGGTCCAGGAGCTCCTGGAATGCCCAGCAGAGAATTTGCAGATGGGTGAATATCCTATGTTGGGAGGTTTGCCAAAGCTAACGCATACCGACCTATCGAAGAGCTCTTTAATATGCTTATCAATCCGAACGCACATAACTTTGCCTTGCGGTGGCATCGTGATGACGTGAAAGAAACCGCGACAGAGGAAGAGGAGCGCAGTGCTTTAGGCGTTTGGCACTATGGGGTAAGTAGCTGTGGGTGACCGTATCGGAAGCGGGCTCTAATCTCCTGGTCGGTAAAGGTTCAATGGAATACGTACGTCATCCTTGATATAGATTTGATGAGAATTTACAATGAATAGCTGCATGCAGCGCGCTGTACGACGATTCTTGCCTCTATGTCGTGCCTAGGTCGCACAGGAATCCTCGAACACCCGATCAAAGAAAGCACTCCTCGACGTCCGAAGCACCGAAGGATCCGATGGATATGCCCGGAGCGATACAGGTGACGATCAAGGGTACGTCAAGGACTTCATCTACATTCAATAGCTAAAAACCTAAGTATCATTGTATCAGCTGGAGAAAGCGTATTCTACAATTCGAACATCCTCCACTGCGCAGCATACGATTGCAGCCAGAAACGAGCCACGCTGCACGCCACCATGGGTGACACCCGCGCGGGTGCCTCTCGTGCCCGGAATATTTTGCAGCACGGATTGGCGTGGATGAAGGAGGACGCATTTCGGGATACGCTTGACGAGAAGGGTAAAGCCATGCTGAGCCGACTGATCAAGATGCAGGAGAGCGTTAATGATGATGTCGGCTATTCGTTGATGAATTAGCCTCCCATTTATGAATTGATCTCTGGGATAATCCTAGCTGTACTTCTTTAACCTTTGAATGCTGCGTCCGAGTCACGACTCGTCACGCACGCGTGCCTGTGTGACCGTGAAGGTTTCAGCGGCAGCTCATTATCTTCGCCACTGCCTGGGTACGGTACCATCCACAGCTCTATTTCTAACTCAACAACACGACAATTGGTTGCATCTGCATTTTGACTGCGATATTATGTCAGAGAAGTTGAATTCGCGCAAGCCTTATGAAGGTAAGGGCAGAAGGCTCGTGGTCGCCATAGATGTCGGGACAACGTTCACCGCGGCATCCTCCTCCAGGAAGGAAGGCTTCCTAAGTTTGAGGAGGTACGGCAATTTGCAAATAGTCCGCATACATTGTTTTGGTTTCCTTGACATCAACTCGAAGGTTCTTCGGTGGCTCAGACAAGTTCGTTGCAATTTCACTGTATGCGGGGCAATAGTCATATACAACTTCATCATGAGACTACAGCGGATGCGAAGGTTCCTCCGGTTTTATACTATGATAAACAAGGTCGTCCTCAAGCTTTTGCTGCGGAAACGGACGATGAAGATGTTATAATGGAGGCTGAGTCCAATGAATGGTACAAAGCTACGTGGTCAGTCTCTTTCGCTGGTCCTACTACCCTATAGCTTTGACAATGTGGACAAAGGTGGAAGCTGCTTCTCCGTCCCGGTCACCTACCTCTCATAAAAGACATCAAGCTACTCGCTCTACCTGTTCGGAAGTCAGTGGAAGACGTTTTTGCGGACCTCTGTTACATCAAAACACAGATCAGAGAATACGTTACAACAACTTACGGTGGAGGTGGTAATATCTGGACTACACTGAGTCCGACTATGTACGTAATTTTGACTACCCCTAACGGGTGGGAGGGAGCGCAGCAGAACAAGACGAGGGCAGCGGCAATCAAAGCTGAGCTCGTTGATGCTCAAGGGGCCCGTAGAATCAAGTTTGTGACGGAGGCGGAGGTGCGCCCGCTTTCATCGATCCATATGGAAAGCCCTGTCTTATTTATCTTAGGCGGCTATCCTGTATGCTGTAGACAGTGGTTATGTGAATGACTGGTTGGCGGTTAGTAGCTTGTTACTATTGAACAACCGTTATTTTGTTAAATGTAGCTTGAATCTTGATATGTAGAAAGATGACCACTTGATACTTTGCGATTGCGGAGGTATTATGTTGCAATTTCACCATGAACGATCGGCTCCTGACCTCTATGCTTGAAGGTGGTACTGTGGACATAACGTTAGTGCTGTTTGCTTGTTGTATTCATTTTGTCAAACTTATGGGTCTGTGTAATGGCTATCGAATCAAAGAGCTTAGCCCGCTCCGGCTGGAAGAATCCTCCGCGTCTAGATGTGAGTAGTCATGATCTGCAGGTAGCATATATGTGACCTGGAACGATGGTAGGCTACCTGGCTGGCGCGGTGTTCATCACACAAGCTGCAAGAGAATATTTGAAGCGTACGATATTCCCTCTAGCACGGTATTATAAGGGGGAACATGACAGGTCTCCCCCTGAACAGTTAGGCTGTCGGGTACCGAATGGGACAATGAAGAAGCTTTACAACGCGCAACTGATGACTTCGATAAGAATGCAAAGAGAAAGGTACGAGCATCTTCTTACAACCTGTTGGCCAAGGATTTTATGCTATCGCAGTTCGACAATCCGGACGGCATATATTGGATCAACCTGGATGGCTTCAAGAGCATTGCGGACCTAGGTGTTGTACGAGGCCGCCTAAAAGTCACCGGGTATGTCAAGAAGAGGCATTTCGACTTGGCTGGTTGGGCTGACTTATCATGTACAAAAGTGAGGATATGGTGAAGCTTTTCAAGCCCTCTATCAAGTGCATCAAAGAAGGCCTTGAAATAGCTTTTGAAAACGGCAATCAACTAGCTGATGTAAGTGTATCTGAAGACACTCATCGCAGCTGGTAACATGATTATCTGATGCTTTGCTTCACTCCCCATCACCTTAGAAAATTATCCTTGCTGGTGGTCTTGCCAGGTCACCCTACGTATATTCCCAACTCGTGAAGTGGGGAGAAGAAAATGGCATCCCTGTTAGCAGACCTGATGGACTTACGTAAAACCACTTACTTGCTGACATCACGGAGGAATTACACTAACGTGTTTTTGTAGCACAAAGGCAGTCGCAAATGGTGCCATCGCCTGGCACGTCGACGACAGCATTTCTGCTAGGGTTTCCAAATACCATTATGGGGTTAACATATTGATACCGTACGATCCCGCCTGTGCAGAGTCGAAGAAAAGGTCCACTTATATGGGCCGCACGGGCAACGTGTTAGTGCCCCAAGCCTGGTCTTGTATTCTACCCAAGGTGAGGAGTAGCTTTCTGTCACGCTGTTGAGTCTATCAACTTGCGTGTCATGCCACTTAGAATGAATCTATGGAAACGATAAAGGTGTTTAATAAACCCTTCGTCATCGACTTCGATGAGGCAATGAACGAGCCGAATGACCATTTCAAACGTTCTGTTGTCATTTATGTGTATCGAAGAGCCAAAGCCCCAAAGTTCATCACCTTCCCCGGTCTGTCATACATGTTCCACTCAGTAGCCAATGTGGACATCCCATGACATCTGATCATGCAGGAAAAAATACATTACAGCCTGGGTACGAAAAGCTATGCACGGTTACGGGAGACCTTCGTCAGCCTTTCAAGGCCTCGCCCACGAGTGTTTCTCCGACCACCGGTATCCGCTATCGCGAAGTCTCTGTTCGTAGCATTTGCTCTTTTCCCTTTTGCGAGTCTTCTGACGGGTGGCTGCGATTAGTGCGAGATCTGCTTATCACTAGGCGAAACGGAGCTGACAGCTCAAATGCGCTAGAAAGAGAATGTAAGTCCTTTGGTCTTTTGGCACATATCGACCGCTAAAACATCACTTAGAATGAATGGGTCTATGGAGAAGCGACTGTTGCGTACGAATAGAAGATTGAGACAAGATCACGTATGACATAGTCGCGGCATAAAATGGAAACATATCTCCAGGGAGAACTTCGAGCGATTAATAATATACATTTACTTCTGTACACCATCGTATATCACGAAATCACATTCATTTGACGGAACAAAGCCTCTGTTACAACCTTCGGACGAACAAGAAACTGTTCACCACGATCCGGCGTGAACTTCGACAAACCCAGAGCATACGCTACAATGATACCATCCCCGCTCTTAGATCTTAACACCCATGTCCGGCCACTGATTCTCCACAACATAGTTGTTGAATAGCCCATGCCGGACTGCCCGAACTGCTGGTCCGCAAGACGGACGGAAAGGAGATCACGTCTCATGACAAGCGAAAGTTTGCATGCCTTGTCGTATACTTAGTTTATGCAACTCCCTGCTCACGTATCGACACATGACTTAAGGACTCCAGTCGGAACGTGGTACACTAGTACGCCAAAGCCACCAGTGCAATCAGTCTGTCCATCTTGTCCGAGATAAACCCTGATGCATTTAGGTTGTGCATCTAGGAAATGCAGCTGTGTACAAGTGGTAAGCCCAGTTCGATACGCCACCGACGCGTCTCGACGCGCCCAACGTCGTGCGAAACTCCAGCTGAATTGAAACATGTGTGTATCAGTCCTTCGACTAAGGCCTAGGGGATCAGTAACATACGCATAAGCACTACAATTCTTGGAATACGAGCTACAACAGAGTAAAAGTAAACGACACAGTATGTCATAGAGTATCGGCCTTCGGTACAGAACGCCCAAAGAACGCTGTCGGTACTGCACGAAATAGAGTCAGAGCAAAGTAACGTTAATCACGCCATATTCACGATCTCATTGACAACAACCCCATTCACGATATAGGCGTTTGTGACGGAAGGAGGCTGGCTGGCTTCTGGATCAGCGCCTTCGGATTCCCTGTCCGCATCTTCGTCCGCCAGAGCAGCTGTAGCAGGAAGACTGTACTCAGCGAGACATCCGGATGTTACTCAAGAAGACGCTTCACCGAACGACACTGGGACGTAGGATACATTGCTAGCTGATGCTCCAGCTCGAGCGTTACTTTCAGCAGCGTCTTCGTCGCCATCCCCGTCGGCTATATCCACATCCTCTTCATCACGCACATCCTCTTCATCATGCGCACCGTCTTCATCGATTTCACCCTGCTCAGTCACAATTTTTGCAGCAGATTTTCTCTTCCTCCAGGACTTAGTGACTCTCCGACGTTTCGCGCTAGGTGCGGGAGCTTTGGCGTCAGTCTTCGCAGTCTCGATGACGACCCCGTCAAATGTTTTCTGTCTCTTCTTCAATAACGAGCCATCAGCGCGCAGCCCAGATCGAAGTTCCATTCCTTTCTTCCTGTCGCTGAGCAGTGTACCTTCGGGCTCTGATTTTCTGGGCCGTTTAGCACGTCGAGCTGAACTTGCACTGTTTTCATCCGGCACAATTTCGTCAATACGCTCCAAAACTGAGTCAACTGTATATATGCCAATTCATTATTCGTCAATTATATGCGATGATCAAGGGGAACGCGTACGGCCTTCCTCTCCGACTGCGATGAGCGCCTTGATCATCTCGTCTCTTCTGCCCAATCGTGGCGGTAGATCTAAATCCCTGCAAAGGGATCTCAGAGTCTCTGCTTTCAACTTATCCCAGGGCAATTCGGAGGGCATGACGGGAGTTGAAAGTGAGACTTTCGTAACTTGAGCTTGAGATTCAACGGTAAGTGCAATTCACACAACCGGCTCAATCTAGCAGCCTTGTCGCACAACACAGATTTACGCACTAAGCGGGGTGGTCAATCACGGCACAGTAAACTGAATCAAGAGGTTCTGAGCTGGAGAACTATTGCATTAAGGTAGCTGGATTTGAGGGAACTGCCATTAGCTCGTGGAAAGGCTTGCACTGATGGGAAGCGTGGGGATATTCCGAATCTCATGAGCGCGTCTGACTACGACTGCGTAGCAACTATCGTCCGGAGGTTCGAGCCCTGGTGCATCATGATCATGTTTTGTTTTCTGAATCTCCTATCCATGTGCAAAGCCTTCGAAGTGCACGCAATCACCAGATGATGTCTCCTTGCAATTGCGAGCTACATTGCATCGACATCGCCCATTTGAGCCCCGTGGCCATGGGGTGCCCACATGAGATTGTTTGTTCGAAAACCTTTTAGCCGATAAGGGTTCTATAAGCCTCCATGAGATGCGCAAGAATCGGGAAATTCGACTTGGCCTTCACCCTGTCGACCACAGTCAAGTTCTAGGAAAGTATCAATCGCGTAGCTTTGTCTTTCGCCATGGATTACGTGAATAAGACATCGGAAGTGTCTATCCCTCTTATCCACGAGACTAGTGCGTGTTCATTATTACCACTCGGAAGTTGGAGGCGGTGCAGAGGATGGAAGGGATCAACCAACATATTCGGATCCTCGTCTGTAACACTGCAACTGCTGTTCAACATGGCGCATCTGTGAGACGCGAGGCAACTGACCTGTTATTTCACAGCTATTGAAGCGTTCCTGCCTCTCCTCGAGAAGAACAGGGAGTACATTGAAGAGATACCACGGAAGACTTTCCAGTATGGTCCAACTGAAAGACACCAGGTATGTCCGCTTCGTCTGGCCTCCACGAACACAACTCGAACTAGACTCTTGTCTGAAGCTGGACGTCTACTATCCGATCAGCACGGCAGCTAAAGCCCCCATTCTCTTCTTCGTCTACGGTGGCGGATTCTCGATGGGTAACCGCATATTCCCCGAGCCTCAGTCTTTGGGCTACCCGTGCCTCGGAGCATTTTTTGCCCGCAGAGGTTTCGTCACGGTCATAGCTGACTATCGCCTGGTACCACACATCAAGTATCCTAAACCAGTCGAAGATCTGCGGGACGCCTTCCAGTGGATATTTGAAGACAAGCCCGAGATACACCTCGCAGGCCACCCAGCGCCGGATGTAGAGAATGCTTTCATTATGGCCCACTCCGCTGGTGCGACGCATATAGCCACTCTCCTTCTTTCCCAGACTATTCTCTCGCCATCTGTTCGCCCTGGATTTCTTTCCCGTATCAAGAAAGTCGTATTGAATGCCGGAGCATATCACTTTCGCTCGGAACATGCTGCAGATCCCTCGGTCCTCGAAGCATACTACGGTAATACGACGGAGTTACGGGACAAGGAACCTCTTAGCCTAGCCGAGAAGGCTTCTTTGGATCTTATCAAGAGCTTACCAGACACCTTGATGATGCGAGGAGAGAAGGAGCCTCGAGGTTTAATTGTCCCTAACGAGGAGTTCAGGAGCGAGTTGGAGAAGCGTCTGAAGGACGCTGGCGGCGGAAGGAACGGTCAGACGGAGGTGAGGTTGATTGTTAATAAGGGCCATAATCACATTAGTGGTCACTGGGCGTTGTCGTCGGGTGAAGGCGAGGAGTGGACTGAGGAGGTGCTTACATTTTTGCGGGGATGAAACGCAAAGAAAGACACTGAAAGAAGACGAGAGTGGTGTACTATTGATGGGACGTCACACCGCGCACCTGAGCGCCAGTCTCTGTCTGAGGTCTGTAATTTCTCTGTATCTGGTTTGCTTACGGAATGGCAATATCCGGCGAGATTCCCATTACTCTGTCGTAAACGATGTATGGTATTTCGCCGGATAGTTCTGCAATAGTCCTTGGTATGTCTCTCAACCCTCGAATGGAGGTATTAATTAGTTTTACAACTACGACCCTTCAGATAACCAAGATTATCAAGCCGCCGCTTTGATCATGCCAGCACACTTCTCAGCCACCACGCCGGCCGGTGTCTCGTATGTGCAGCCAGAATCTCTGGAAATATTGCCGTATTACATATCCGCAGCTCACGAACACTGCACCCTCAGTTTGCCATCGACAACACCCACTTGAACTCCATCCGTCTCCTGGACCATACGATACGTTAACGAGGAGTGTAAGCCGCTGCGAGCGTACGCTTGGATGAAGCGGTCCACGTCCTTATCACTCTCCTCTTCTGGGATTTGCAGGTTCCTAAGGGGATAGCCCTTACGCCATTTGATCCGCTAGACAGAGAGCAAGCTTGCCGCAAGACTGCATAGTCGCCAGGACTGCCCAGGAGCCCGAGATCTACTAACAGATGGCTTGAGGATTTAACGACGCCAAAAACACAAACCCAGTCTCTTTTGGCCTCACGAGCTTCATTTCATCGTAACCCCAGGAATGGTGACCATCCGCTTTTCACTTGTTCCATACCGCGGGCTTTATACGGAAGGGTGTTCAGGAGCGAGGTTCTCCCGAGATCGTCACCACGTATAAGCGCTACCGAACCGTCATCCAGGACCAGTAAGTTGCTACCGTCATGTGGGGTGGAAGAAACGAGCAGGGCTCGAGATGCCCATGTATCCTCCATATTCCCTCGCACAGTTAGCGGAACGGACACACGGGGTTCCCCTGAGACCTGCCGGAATCCGGCCTGTGCATACAGTGAAGCCCGACTCCGAGGAATTCTGTCTAGATATTGATGAACTACTGACCTCCAGCTATAATGCAGTCGTATGTGACTGAGATCGGTGCATCTTCGGTGAATGGTACATGGATGCCAACGTGTGCCGGATTCAGTTCGGGGTAACTGAAGGGCTACATTGAGCTAACACTGGTTATCGAAGCTCCAGCATTGATATCCCAGTTGCCATATGTTTCCCGCAATTCCCCCGCTCTTATCTAATACTGATTCAGAACAATGTTTGGATGATTGCGATCTCACCTATCAAAATTGAATAGCTTGGTCCTGCCACGGTTACTAGTGCGCAGGATGCTCGATAGTCAGGTACTGATGTCATCTACGCGCAGGATCTGCTGCCCAGTATTGTCTCGTCCCAGCTTCGCGGTCAGTCAACGCTCAAGGTAGCCAGCAACGGCGTGGGACTCCGGCGCCCAGCATGTTGGTGATTCGCTATTTTTGTGAGCCCAGAATACATTTGGTTTGGAATTGCGAACCCTCTAATTCTGGATCTCAGAATGGCTAACTCCGAGCTCGGTCAGGGATCCAAAATGAACTTGTCTCCCATAATAAAATCGTCCACAAGCTGCGCGACTTTCCTGCCTACACCAGGACTAAAGGCGAAGCCGGCCCCGCCAGCACCTGCCGATGGAGTGGTCGAAATTCAAAGACAGAATGTGGAAGGAATCTTTTCACGTACCGTAGGCATGCACAATCGGCATCTCAACATTCCCAATCGTCACCCTTTCTGCTTCGACTCGCATCCCGCCACGGCGTCCAGGGCGGATGCCCACAACGTCCCTAACGATATCGAGCTCTTCCACATTTTCCGGGATACGGGGATCGAGCTGGTGCGCTCGCCTCGCAATGTCCGCTCGTATATATGCATCCACGTTCGGATCCCTATAAACCAAAGGTTAAGTATCGGGAGATGCAGAGACGACGTCCTCCTCGTACGTATTGCCCGGTTGCCTGACACCGCCGATGACCACCGTTCCATCTCCTCTGGGTATAACGTAGCAGTAATCGTTGCCGCTCCTCCCGCTTCTGTGGTCAATACCGGGGTGCTGGATGATGATCGTCTGCCCTCTGACAGGCTCTACCAGCTCGTCCTCCACAGGATGCAGAGTGCGTGCGCCCACGCCGGAAGCGTTGACGATCACATCGGGTGCAGGACCGAACTGTGTTGAGGACAAGAGCTCAGTCAGCGAGCGAACAGTCGCGCGAACGAAGGTCACGTTGGGAGATTGCTTGAGAAGAGAGAAGAGATATGAGATGTATGTCGGAGGTGTCATCACTACTTGCGTGTATGACAAGCCGATTTTGGCGTTCGATTCCGATGGAAGCTCTGACTTGTCCACTACTCGGTACTAGGGCAGAAATCGCGATAAGTGTCGGTCATTGGATGGTCGCTGTATGCTTACGTTAGGCATGAAGTCCTTGATCCAAAGATCTTCATCTGTATCGACGTTGTCTCGATAGTGGATGCCTGGCATTCGCTGTCAAGGAAGTGTTCTACGTCAGGTGCCTTCACTCATGAGTTTCACCGCACTTTTAGATGCAGACCTTTACGCTAGATTCAGGATTTGTCTCGGAGAGTTTCCAGAAGTAGCGAAACGCTGCCTTGAGCATCTCTATCTCTTCAGGATCTTCATCTTTGGTACCTCCACCGCCGAAGCCAGCGCCGGCCCTATGGTTGAGTATACCAATATGTTGGTTAGTTGGAGTTGTAAACAAGAACCTTAAGATTCACCAAGGGCTCGCCCAATCAAGGCTGTCCGGATCGCCAGGCATATCTCGAGCCACAATCGTCACGGAGTAGTGACGAGGCAGAGACAACGCGATGGTGAGCCCGAAGACTCCAGCACCCACGATGGTGACTTTGGGCATTTCTTTTCGTCAAGTTGTGGAGCAACGTAGCAGTACAGTCGATGGGTTCGACTCGAAGGCGAAAACCTTGATAACACCTCCCTGGTGCCTAAGATAGGCTTTGGAAGAAGCGACGGATCGGGATTCTATAGCTATCAGCTCGGTCCAGGGGACTAGCAAGGATATGTTTGGAAAGAACTGTGTGATAGACGGAGTCATACACGAATCGTCATAACACAAACCACATCTTTCTGTCCTCAGTAAGATGAAATACCAGTCGCAGTGCAGTACAATACACAGCCCTCAAAGCTGAGAAATTTCGTCCCGCAGGAATTCTTTCTGGTCCACTCATTAACCGGGGAAGGTCATAGCTCATGATGACAAGGCGAAGGATACCGAGAGAATCGACCGTTGCGGAGCCTGGAGAACAACAAGACGCTTGGTGGATTCAAAGGAGCAAAATCTGTTCGGCATAACTATATCGTTCTGATCAAGCGCCCACACCATCCTCGGAGAAGTCCGCCGGCAAGAGCTCTATCTCGCGCCAATCTTGATAGCTTGGTTCCTGCAGCCTTGAAGCGTCGACTTTGACTAGGAAGGAGAACTGCAGCATATATATTCTCTCCGCGGACGATTATGTAGACGAGTGAGTTGTGACTGAACTCGCCACCAGGAGCCTAGTGACATTAATATGTCTATAGTGTGGCGTCCGATCGATCTTGGTCCTCTGTCTAGATCTCTCCCATTCACTCTTGTCGAGCTCCCTGCTCCTCGCCGACGTCTCTTTAAAGCCGAGACAGCCAG
This sequence comes from Neolentinus lepideus HHB14362 ss-1, assembly GCA_001632425.1. Classification (NCBI taxonomy): domain Eukaryota; kingdom Fungi; phylum Basidiomycota; class Agaricomycetes; order Gloeophyllales; family Gloeophyllaceae; genus Neolentinus; species Neolentinus lepideus. Next base: position 58,242 of record KV425627.1, read on the forward strand.
ACAGCCAGCCTCGGATGCGGCTGTTCGCTAAAAGGAACTCGAATACTACCTCGTCGATCTTGGGGTGGGTCGCTGCGAGTAAGATGTCCAGGAATGCACACTCTCGCGGCTACACCTCTTCAAGGAGACAAATCTATTCGTCTTCTAGTCATCCTTGTAACGACTCCGACCTGTACTACGAACAGGAGGACCGGTACGATCAGTCTGTTTGGCAGAAGGGCAGGAATCGCAGACCATCGCCGGACTACTGTACGTAGTACGCTATCGAATGTCTCCTCCGGGAGAAATACAGCGAGACCGTTCCTCTCGTACGCATTCACCCGTTTCACACCCATCACACTCCTTCCAGCCTGCCAAATCACCGAGTCCTCCGCCTCCACCCCCTCGTTCTCCATCCCGACCTACTTACTGGCCTCATCTGAGTAATCACCATCCTCTGCTTTCACGCTGAAACTGCTTATTCGAGGCTTTGACGGTATGGTCCGCATCTGTTCGACACACCCAGGCAGTCCTGCTGCGTACTGCTCGATGGACGGACAGCCACCATCGCCTCGAATACGATCCGCCGTCCATCCTCGTCCTCCCATGTTTATCTCTTCCATTCAAAGATGATAGAACTGTTAGAGGTCGTGGTATGGAGTAGCACGCAGCCGCATAGCGCACTCGACATGATGATGAAGTCTTTTGGGCAGCGACGGCAAGATCTGAAAGCCGTCTGGGCTAGAGACACCTTCGAGTTCTCAAGCAATCAGCACGGTATGCCCATACCTGATATCACACATCTCTTTCTAATCCCGCTATGTAGATATGCAGACAACGCCACAGGATTGCTTTGCGTCCATCGCCGATAAGAACGCGCCCCCCTTTACCCTGCAATTCGCGATCTGCGTTCCCGGAACCTTCTTCCGAGACGATACACGTCCTCGGTCGTCCAAGCTCACTCCGCTCTGGCCACGTTTCTCCTCGATGACCCGCCTGCCAGCGTGTATCTCCAGTCATACAACTACAACCACACGTGCATCAAGGAGTTTGATGCGCATACATCAACGTATTGGAAGTGGAGCGACCGAGCTGGAGGAAGCCAGCAGCAAAGCAGGCGTGCTTTCTCCAGGCCCTGGGGCGAAGAAGCGCGGGCGGAAGAAGAAGAAGGCAGTCGCGCTTGTGCAGGCAGTAGAAGATGCCGTCGTCGGTATCCTGGACGAAATCAATGTCGCTGGCTGGATCGGGCGCGGCGGATCGTGGGCGAGGTGTAGGTGCAGCTGATTGTATGGAATCATCCTGAGTTGACTGCTACGACTTCGTTTCGAGCTCGTAGATAACTCTGGTGTGCATCTGGACAAGTGGCAAAAGTTTTGACGGAGGGATCTGAAGACATCGAGAAAGTATATGTGGCGTCCACTGTTCACAACCGACCTATTGTGTTCAGTATTGCAGTGCTTTGTGAGAGCTCTCTTCCGAATCAGATCATCAAGTTGCAGCTGTAGTCCAAGGTCCAGGGCAGAAGCTATGTATACCCGACGGACGAGATTTGGATATACATCGGAGCTCAGCTCCGTCGTGAACCTGCTGGCTGGGTGGTAGGGCCCTACGTACAGATGGTAAGCATGGCTCGTTTCTATAAATCCGCTCATTCTGATAAGGGTAGCGCGAATAGCATGGAGATATTGATTATTCGCTCTCATGTGCGACATGTGCTCGCTATTCCGCGTATCAGCGTCTCAGATATGAAAGAGGCTTCCCATCATTGGGTAGGATGGGAAGACAGCGGTATGCGGCGTACTTTTCGTCCGCTTATTGTCACGATCGCTCGCATATGTATTCCCCGCTTCTGTATGGGCATTTCATGGTCGCATATGCGGAAGTGGTAACGGTTGGATAGGTATGCAAGCGGGCCGGAGGTGAATATACTGACACCTGGAGAGCTCCTGGGTAAGAATATCGGGCGTTATTCTTATGTTACGCTGCTGATGATTTTTCACAGAAACTGTAGGTTCCGGACTTGCTCCTATCAAGGATGCCGCGGCGGTGACCCGTCGTACTATGCAACGCATTCACGGGCTCCACGTCTCAGAAGCTATACTGGACACGAGAGTCGTTCATCAACGGGGGCTAGATCATCTATGCACCATCGATCATGGTTTGGCATGGCCGTACAGGGTGAGGAACGTATTCAAGAATGTGCTCTTAGTTGGCGACTCGTGGGATGGCTGGCGGTTAAATGAGCGCCGCGTTGCTGTACCTGAAGTGCTATTGTGCGTGTCATACCACGTGACGGCGAGGCATTGTTGGAGGCCGCGCGTGTCAATCGGTTTGTTTCGATCGCATCGCTGGACAGACGACGTGCGGCCGAGTGCGTTCACACAGCAACATCCGGAGCAGGACCGGCGGTCAAATGGTTGTGCAAGCTACTGCCCTCGCCCGACTCGCAGCTTCAGACCACACTCGAGTCTAAGTGCACAACATCACGACTCGTGAAAGGCTAGCGGCAATAGCGTCACCGTTGCCCCAGCACTGTCCATAGGAGATACTGCCAGTTACGCCGTGTGACGATGTGCGATGTGAATTTTAATCCCGAACGAGTTGTAGAGCGCCCCAGTACGGCGCTCCAGTGACATACAGTGTCCGTATGCGACCAACCTGCGTCTGCGTATTCTTGGGACATGGGCGTCCGTTCGGCTTGGCTATTTCTGTGAGCGTTAACTGCCTCATGTCCGGCACGGGGCGGTAAGTTGTAGAAGCTGTACGCATCCCACGTCCCATTGTCCACAGCGTTCAACGTCGTCTCCTGCGCTCTTCTGTATCGCAAACCAGAACTAACTTGAATTCGAATGACTACGATGGCTACTATCAACACGTCTCCGCCTAGCGTTCCTGCTGCCGGTGGACCGTTTGTGCTCGAGATAAAGAGTACGATCCCTCTGTCTTACCGTAGCGATTCGGATCCGTGTGACGTTGGATGTTGTAGATATCAAGATCGATGGACTGCAGAAGCGACCTGCCTGGCAGCGAATTGTCGGAAAGGGTAAACTCTACGTAACAATATCCATCGGGGACACCACTCGCGGCACAAAGGCTGTCTCTCCGCAGGGGGGAGTTGCGCGTTGGGATGACTTAATGGTCTTGTAAGTTTGTCACAGCATACTTATTCATTTACGGAAAGTACTGATGCGGGCGGGGCAGCGACCCTGTCCAACACTCTTCATCCATGGCCCTTGCCGTGATGCTCAAGCATGCAGTCCGCAAAGATGAGATCTTGAACAAGTTGGTAGACACGGTGGCATCACTTCTCGTCTCGGACACTGGACTTCGTATGTCAATATCACCCCTTACAATCAGTATCTAATCCTTGTAATAGCTACATCTCGGATCATACCACCAGTTTCACCTGGACCTGGAGCTTATTGGCACATAGAGTTCACTGCTACTGCAAGGGATATGCTAGAATATGGCCGGGATCTTACTGCACAAGTTGGGCAGGCATTTAGCCAGATGCCTTTGGGACAGCATGTCACCTCAGCAGTTTCACGTGTGGAGACTGCCATCTCTGGCATCAATAACATGTCTACTGCAATTTCCAACAATGCAGATTTATTGGAGCCTGTTCTCAAGAAGGTGAAAGTTCTGTGTGAAGTGGCTGACTCAGTATCAGAGGTGAGGATCAACTGGATTCACTCTGTGCTGTTTTACCATCAGACCATTAGATTCATCCTTATGCAAAGATGGTCCTTGCTGTTCTGTCAGCTGTACCAAAGGTTGTTCACTGAGTCTGTTGTTATGGACATTACTGACATGTTTAATGTGGTCAAGGTCATTCTGCAAGGGGCTGATCGTGATGCCAAAATCTATGACTTGGTTTCTACTATGAATGATGTTTTTTCCTTTGTTGAAGATGCCAACAATCTCCCAGACCAATTGGTAAAACAGAAAAAGATCATTCTAAAGATGCTTCACTGGAGTATGGAGTGTGGGTACTTTCTCAAGAAATATGCTGATGATAAAACTTTTGGTGAGATCTATTTTCTGCTCATCATTGGTGATTGGGAGTGTAACCCCGCTCCAGTTGTTCGAGCTTTGAAGAATGCTACCTCAAACACTGATGAGCTGATTCAAGAGTTCAAAACCATATTTGAAAGCCTTCAACAGGCATTTGGGAATCATGCAGTCTTACAGACCCAGATTCTCTCCACTCAAATTATCAATGACCTGAAATCAGCTGGTAAGTATGAATGTATTGTGGAATTGAAAAACTGGGTGCTTATAGTTGTTACCTTAGAAAATGAGATACATGGAATAGACCTCAACAATATCCCATATGCTGCTGGGGCATCATTCCAACCATCAAAAGCTTGCTTACCTGGCACACGTCAAGCTTTGCTTGATGACATTTTAACATGGATCAATAATAATGATGATTCACGCATCCTTCTCCTTACTGGTGCAGCTGGTACTGGAAAATCTGCAGTAGCCCATACTATTGCAGGGCATCTCAAGACTTTGGGCCAACTGGGGTCTTCATTCTGTTTTAGCAGAGATCACTCTGATCGTAGTCCTGACCAACTATTCAGCACAATTGCTGTTGATTTGGCTTATCATAACCAACATATTATGCAGTCACTGAACAAGCTGGATCCTGCAAGCCGTACCTCTGCAGATGTGTCTGCTCAATTTCAATCTCTACTAGTTCAAGCAACACAGAATCTGGATATGATGGGACCTCTCATCATTGTCATTGATGCTTTGGATGAAAGTGGAGATGTACATGCAAGGAGATCTATTCTGAATATATTTTCTACAGAGATCAAATCTCTCCCAGCCAATTTCCAGATTATTCTTACTTCACGTCCAGAGCAGGATGTGATACAGAAGTTGGCCAATTGTCCACATGTGAAACATATGTCAATGGAAGATGTGCAAACCACCAGGCAGGATATTGAGAAATACATATCTAGCGAGTTGAAGCCCCTTGGGAACACTTTCAACAAGAAGGATTATCAAGTGCTTGTAGAGAAATCAGGGAATCTGTTCCAGTGGGCCTTTGTAGCTTGTCACACAATCATTGGTAGTGGCAAAGCTGGAAGCACTGCCAGGTACAGGTTTTCACAGATCAGTGATGAGGTTCATTCTGGTCTAGCACCAGCACCACTGGACCAACTGTATTCCACTGTGTTGAATTCACTATTTGAGATGGATGATGATCACGTCAAGGACCAGTTCCACAACATATTGGGACCTATTGTGATTGCACATGAACCACTGTCCATTGACTCACTGAAGATACTTCTACAAGAGAAGTATTCCATTGAGGAGATCAAGTCCATCTTGGGCTATATGGGTGCACTACTATATGGAGCAACTGGGCCCAATACTACACCTATCAGGCTACTTCATACCTCCTTCCGGGACTACCTCATGGACCAAGATCGATCTAGGGAGTTCTACATCAATGAAGTAGATCATCACCAACAATTGTGCTATGCATCAATGAAGATTATGCTGAAATATCTTCACTTCAACATTGGAGACCTTGTGACATCTCACAGACCAAACCCAGAGAAGATCCAAGGTCAACTTGACAATCTCAGTCTCTCATACTCTTGCTGTTACTGGGGCTATCATTTGCAGGAGGTACCATATGAAGAGGATCTTAGTAAATGCATGGGGGTATGGCTAAAGCATAAGTTGCTTTACTGGTTTGAAGCTCTTAGTGTGCTGAGAAAAGTCAATGCTGCACGTCCAGCATTGCTGAAACTTGAGCAATGGTTCCAGGTAAGTCTGTTCTGGAAAGAGCTCAGAATAACTTATGCAAGGATGAATAGGAAAGTGAACTTAAGGGCTTCACAAGAGATGCTGCCCAGTTCATTCTCTATTTCAGTGTGCCTATCTCAGCATGTGCTGCACATATCTACCTGTCAGCACTACCCTTCTGCCCAGAGCAGTCATTGGTGGCAAGACACTATCTACCATCTATGGCACATACACTGAGAGTGGAAACTGGGCAGATACAAAGTTGGCCAGCAACCCAAATGCAAATTGCAGGACATGGGGGCTGGGTAACATCTGTGGGATTCTCTCCAGATGGGAAGCAGATTGTCTCTGGGTCAGGTGACAAAACCATCAGGATCTGGGATGCACAGACTGGAGAGGCAGTAGGAAGTCCACTTGCAGGACA
>KV425627.1:75102-94045 GCA_001632425.1 Neolentinus lepideus HHB14362 ss-1
ACGCTTAAAACATTACTGGGTATTGCATAAGGGTTTGCTAAAATATTAGACATGTAATACATTAATACTACAGCATTAGGTGATAGGACAATTAAACGATGATACACACAGACACACGACGAAACCCGCAGAAATGAGACCTAAAGTGTAGACACAACCACAAAGCAAACACCAAAGCCCTTGGTGTCAGATGGCTGCGAGGCCCGGGGTAGCGAAGGGTAATATAGTTTGGAGGGGATGGGTGTAGGTGAGATGTATAGTTGGGGCTAAAGGTAGGTTGGTGCCAAGTCGCTACTCGGCAGCAGTCTGCGGAGTGAAGGTGACGCTATGCACTATGTCGTGCTATGTGCACGGCGCTGTATAGGCGCTGTATGACGCTCCTCCTGCTTGGTGTTATGTGGTCTTTCAATGCTCTATAGAAAAGTGCTACCGGTAGTCGCTGTCTCTAATTCGAACGTATATGGACTCTAGTTAGCACTACGCTACAGTGCACGGGGCTGTCTAGGAGAAAGGAACGTATAAGGGATGGCTTATGAACAGCGATGCTACACTGGTGTACTCTGTCGCTACCTCTAGGTGAAGTTGGAGGTATGCAAGAGTACCTAAACGGGAGTCGCAAGATGGACTTAGAAGAGGCTCTGATGTGAGATTGAAATCTGAAGAGTGTGGTGAAGATAACTTGTTGTACAAACAGTAGAGTAATGGCTTAAATACAAGAGAGCGACTACTCTGTGTCCGATCCTATCTACCTACTACCGCGAGTTGTGCCTCTGCTCAGCCTCTCATCCATACAACCTGTACCACCTTGCTCCTAATCCACATGTGCTCTTCAACCAATACTCTGCGCAGCCAACTCTAGCTCGCGCGTCATTCCACGGACAGGAGCCAGTCGGGTGCATCTTGATGTTGCATTAGAGCGCGCCTCTTCGATGATCTGGGGGTGGGCTATGCTGCCGATGCTAGTGCGATGCTGCCGAAAGAGGGATAAAGGGCAGGGCCGCTCTGTGGTGCGGTGGTGTCATGATAGCTGTGGTCGTGCCATGTGTCGATGCGCACTGCACGCATAAGGAAAGTCGCACCAATAGAACTAGCACTGATCTGAAGCAACGGCGGGCTGTACACCATATGGAAAGGCACCCTGACACACCGCCTCAGTTCAGACCACAGTAACAACATCGGGCGATGCATGCCAAGATGCTGATGACTGAACTAAATGATGTTTGGCTGACCAAGCTACCGAGGAGCCATCCTAAGTGCACTGAGGAGCTGAGAGCCTTGTCGCTGGTGCGTAGGGTCGCTAGTGCGCAGAGTACCAACAGTGCGCTATTGAGTCGCTAAGTCGCTGTTCCCACGAAGCACGCAGAATCACCCTAAATCGTGTTTTCTGGGGTCAGAAGCCAACAGGGCCTATCAACGAGCTGCCTTAGAGTACCAGAGACACTCAAAGAGTAAAATGTTCTTTTTAGAGGTAAGCACTGAGTTGTACAGAATGAGACTAGAGGGAGAGAATCCCGCTACGAGCTAATGGGGGTACCAACTTGTTCCCCCACCCTTCTCCCTTTTGCCTTTATCCTGTCTCCTTCAACAAGACTCCTTCACACCGCAAACCATCCCTAAGACTTCACCTGTCGCATCCATACCCTTGACCCCATATGTGTAAGTGCATCCTCCCACCAATGGCTCCTACACCCATCTGGTCCTGTCATCGGTGTTATGACCGAGCTAGAATTTGTAGAGTCAAGTAGGAGTATTTAGTTAATAATATCGCAAGAGGGGAATTTCCTAAGTGATAACTCCAGCTGCAACTTGAATAAGTTCAGAACCATAGATACCCTATAATAAACTAAGTCGCACTTGATATAATCGGCTTTTGCTATGATAAATATCAAGCTACAGGTCCTAGCTAAACTGCTATAGGAAGAGGACTCAAATCCTTAGAGGGGGGATGTTCTCGAGTATATCAGTGTGCAAGAGTGATTGATTTCCGGATGCTTCAGCGTCGTTCTTATATACATTTGTGAGTTACCTCAGTCAGGAGCCCGATGATAGGCCCCATTGGCTTCTGACCCCAGAAAATGTGATTTAGGGTGATTCTGTGCACTTCGTGGGAACAGCGACTTAGTGACTCAATAGCTCAATAGTGCACTGTTGGTACTCTGCGCACTAGCGACCCTATGCCCCAGTGACAAGGCTCTCAGCTCCTCGGTGCACTTAGGATGGCTCCTCGGTAGCTTGGTCGGCCAAACATCATTTAGTTCAGTCATCAGCATCTTGGCATACATTGCCCGATGTTGTTACTGTGGTCTGAACTGAGGCGGTGTGTCAGGGTGCCTTTCCATATGGTGTACAGCCCGCCGTTGCTTCAGATCAGTGCTAGTTCTATTGGTGCGACTTTCCTTATGTGTGCAGTGCGCATTGACACATGGCATGACTATGGCTATCACGACACCGCTGCACAATATAGCAGCCCTGCCCTTTATCCCTCTTTCAGCAGGATCACGCTAGCATTGGCAGCATAGCCCACCACCAGATTGTCAAGGAGGCGCACTCTAACACAAAGTCAAGACACACCCGACTGGCTCCTGTCTGCAGAGTGGCGTGCATACTAGAGTTGGTCGCGAGGGGTACTGGTTGAGGATCGCATGCAGAATAGGAGCAAGGCAGTACAAGTCATATGGATGAGAGGCTGAGCAGAGGCACGACTCACGGTAGTAGGTAGATAGGATTGGATGTAGAGCAGTCACTCTCTTGTATTTAAGACATTACTCTATGGTTTTGTACAACAAGTTATCTTCACCCCACTCTTCAGATTTCAGTCTCGCATCAGAGTTTTCTTCTAACTCCATCTTGCGATTCATGTTTAGGTACTCTTGTGTACCTCCAACTTCACCCAGAGATAGCGACAGAGCAAACCAGCATAGTGTCACTGATCGTAAGCAAATCCTTACAAGTCCCTCTCTCTTAGGCAGCCTCATGCACTGTAGCATCATACTAACCAGACTCTATATACATCTGAGTTAGAGATAGCGACCACAAGTAGCACTCCACTATAGAGCACCAAAGACCATACAGCACTGTGCACATAGCGCTACATAGCACATAGTGTCACTCCCTATCCTCAGACTGCCGCCGAGTAGCGACTTGGCGCCAAACTCCCTTTAGCCCCAACTATACATCTCACCTATGCCCATCCCCTCCGAACTTTTATTACCCTTCATTACCCTGGGCCTTGCAGCCACCTGACACTAAGGGTTTGGTGTTTGCTTTGTGGTTGTGTCTACCTTTAGGTCTCATTTCCGCGGGTTTCATCATGTGTCTGTGCATATCAGCAGTTTAGCTAGGACCTGTAGCTTGATATTTATCGTAGCGAAAGCTGATTATATCAAGTGCAACTTAGTTTATTATAGGGTATCTATGGTTCTGAACTTATTCAAGTTGTGGCTGGAGTTATCACTTAGGAAATTCCCCTCTCATGATATTATTAACTAAATACTCCTACTTGACTTTACAAATTCTAGCTCGGTCGTAACAAATTGGTGGACACTACCAGAAATACACCGTTCATCGATACCCTAACCCAAGTACATTTGACAAGAAATCCATCATGTCCTTCCCCACCAACCCTTCCAGTTCTTCCTCTTTATTTCTAGTCGACCTGACTAATCCCTCAGGTCGGCAGTCACCCTCGAAGACCAAGGATCATAATGAAGAAGACAAGGTAGCCAGTAATTTGGGTCAAGATGACCCCTTGACTGATAGTGAAGAGGAATTACCTCTCACGCTCGGATTTCCTGTTAAAATAAACGATTTATCAGCAGGCACCATTGTAAATCATGAGTTCCATGGATTTCTGCGTTGCAGAAAACATGGTATCTATAAGCCTACAGTAATTCATTATATTGCAGCAGGATATGAGGCCTTCGAGTTTCCTTCCCTCACAGAGTCTGTCCCTACAACTAGGCAGATGGAACAGGAATTCAATACTGAATTTTCGCTCTTAAGTAAATTCCTGCAGAATCCATTATGTATCCAATTAGCCCAAGAACAGGAACACAGATTTGCTCCTAACCAATGGGTTTATCAACTGCTAGAAACTCAACTACATCGTATCGAGCCTGGTGCATCCTCAGTGCTTCTAGACAATAACCTAGAACATCATAAATGTCCCCTCTGGGTTAATTATGCAGAATTAGATTATGCATGGATGGAATGAGACTATGAAATAATAGGTACTTGTTTTTGGGAAGAGGTTGAAAGCTGGTTGGCATATATAGGTCAAGTTCATTCTAGGCCTAAATTACCTACAGGATGGGATTACAACAAGATTAATACCATTGCAGACCCTCGCAATGCCCAAACTAGTATTTCTGTGTTTGCAGATCGAAAGGCTCCAGTTGGTATTATGGCAACCCCATCTCCCACCCCTCACCAAGATCGAACAGATTGAGACTTACCACTGCACCTATCTGAAGATTCACCAGTCCAGCGCGGGCATCAAGTTACTTCAATTGGAAGTAATAGCAGACTGTCATTTATTCAGGGAGTACGAATTGCTCAGCAGAATGTCTTTTCTCAAGCAGCTGCTCTCACAAATGTTTCACCTCATCATACTGGTTTTAATAATCCCACTAACCTTACTAATGGCCTGAGATTCACAGAATTATTTGGCATGCAGGGTGACAATCAGCCTGGACTATGGAGCCAGCCACAATACAGAACACTAGCCCCTAACCCAGATCCTTCAGACAACAGCTCAGATGACAATGACTTCTCCTCTCACAGAAGAAGCACTAGGAATCCCAGACTCCCTAGAAGTAATGGAAGAGATAATCCACCATCTAGGAGACCTCCCAATGGACCTCCCAATGGTGGGTATCCTGGGGATAACTCTGGAGCCAGATTAGACGATTCTATTCCATGAGTTCCAAATCCTTCTGTTGCCACAAGGCCTGTGGAACCTCATTTCAACACAAAGTACAAAATCGACATGGTTCCAATTTGGGATGGAGACTCTGATGCATTAGCACAATGGCTCATCAAGGTAAACTCGCTGTCTAAGTGATCACGAACTATTGCAATGCAGTTAGGTACTGTAATACCTCAGTGTTTAACTGATTAAGCAGAGTCTTGGTATTATTCTTTGCCTGAACATTATCGAGAGGAAATAGAAACTAATTGGGAGACCCTTAAACAGGCCATTGGTAAGTACTACATGAATAGGCCTTGGGTGGATAAACAGAAGGGTAGAGTGAATAGGGCTTGCTACCGTGACTTGGAAAATTGTAGAGAAACACCTAGCAAATACTTTATTTGCAAGCGTGGGTTACTGGAGTTGGTTTACAATTTTACTGACTCACAGATGATTATGGAGGTTATGGATGGAGCTCCTCCAGTATGGCGCAATGTCCTAACTACTCATCTATACGACAACATAGTGGAGTTCCAGGCAGCCTTGAAGTACCATGAGGATACTTTAATGAAAATGGATTCACTCACACGTCCATCATTCACACCAGAATATCGAGACAATAGACCCAAGTGTGATCCCAAGTCAAGATTTAAATCTTTTGCACGCCAAGTCGACACATCTTCTGGTCAAAGGAAAATAGGATGGAGTTCCAATATGCCAGCTCCATTGTTCCCCAAAGACGACACTACAATATCCAAAGGTCGAACCCCAGAAGAAGTGGGAGTTTGTCCTTGTCGACACTGCAGCAGTGGAAAACATTGGGACTACGATTGCAAGTATAGCTGTAAAGGAGCTAAACAAGTTCATGTGCACCTAGCGCAGTGTTCAGATGATGAACTAGAAGCTATGTGGGAATACAATGAAGCTTACTATGGAGGAATATCTGACACCGAGGATGAAAATGCTCAACAGGGTTTTGAGAATCCCCTTCAGCCTACCGATCTCAGTTATCATGCTCGCTCCAGCATGGCCACTATTTCTGAAGCTTCAGTGCTGGGGGGGAATGCTTCTGATACCTCGCTATCAGAGGAGCACCATTGTTCAATCAATCCTCTCAAGTCCTCTACAACACCTGCCACCGTGACCTCAAAAGGCAACATTGACACTGCCACACCTGCCTTTCTGAGTCAACCCTCGCTCAAAGAGTGCACACCTGCCACAATGACCCAAAAGGGTGAAGTTGACACTGCCACACCTGCCTGTTTGGGTACAAACTTGCTCACCACTCAGAACTCATGATTGGCAAGTACATTGTTCATACAACATTTACCATGAAAGCTATGGTGTCAAGCCTCTCACCTTGACTTTAGGAAGAGCTATTCAACAACTTCTCATCATACCAATGAGAATTATGCAAACAGCCCTTGATTGAGTTGCAAAAGTACATGGCTAGGCCCATGGGAACTTACTTCCTTGGGGTTAAGGCTACCAAAACCAATGCTTTCCTAGGAGGAATTAACAGCCTCAAGTCCAAGGTAATAGTTGATTTAGGGTCAGACATCACCTTAATATCTCAGAAGGCATCGACTAAGATGCTGAATGCACCACAGATTAAAACAGGGCAGAAAATCAACCTTATTCAAGTTACCAGGAATGCGTGGATCTCAGGATTTGTGACACTTGACTTAATTTTCCCTACACCTGAGGGTCTGGTCAAAATGAATGTAGAAGCATATGTCGTCAATGGAATGAGTGCTCCATTCATTTTGGGAAATGATTTCATGGACCAATATTCTATATGAATAATATGGCAAGATGGGATGGTCTATTTAGATTTTGGAGACTGCGGTAGAAGAATTCAATTGGAAAATTCCACTTCACCAAGTTTTATGTATGAAGACAGATCAGCCTTTAAGATTTCAGTTCTCAAATCTACTGCTACATTGTCTAATAAGTTCAAGGCCCATCAGTGAAGAAAGACCACTCATCATCACCACAGGATTTGAGCCACAGACAAGTCTGTGAGAGCATCCCAAACCATCAGCATTCCACCGGAAACCTCAGCTGCTGTATCTGTTCAAGCTACCTTTCCACAGGATTTTGATACCTTGTACATAGAACATCTACTACAAAGTAATAAAAATCCAGATGATATTTACAGTGCACCAAGTTGTCTAATCTCTCGATCCAATCCCATGATTCATATAGCTAACTTCTCAAAGGAACCTATTACCATACCAGCTGGGCAGGAACCAGGCAAAGGATTCAATCCTTGAAGTAGCCTAAATTCTCTTGAGGATTTTAATCCTATGCAATTGAAGGCTATCGAGGCTCATGCCTTATTCCTTCACAATTATGCTAAATTGCAAATGCTGTATGCAACCAAAGAGAATGCCCCAGTCATTACCAAGACAGTTACTAGTAATGCACCACATCTAGTAACAAAGTATTCTAAATCGGAAGCACCAGAGGATCCCTTAGCTGAAGATCCTATTGAAGGAGGCCCTAAATCATCTGAGACCCCTCAAGATGATACCCAATCTAGTCAATTTTGTGATCAGCTCGATGTAAATCCAGAGTTATCTGAAAATCAAAAGAACACTCTAAATTCAGTTCTAATTCAAAGAGTCGAGGCATTCAGTTTGGATGGAAGATGAGGATCATATCCTGGAAAGGTAGAGATTACTACCCTGCCTGGCACTAAGCCTGTCTCCTTGCCTCCCTTCCCATCTTCACCTGCCAAACGCGAAGCTATAAACAAGCAGATGGACTCTTGGCTAGAATTAGGAGTCATTGAACCTTCAACCAGTCCATGGGCTGCTCCAGCATTTGTTGTCTATCGGAATGAGAAGCTGAGGCTGGTTATAGACTTTCAGAAGCTCAATGAGTCTGTGATACAAGATGAGTTCCCTTTACCAAGACAGGATGAGATTATTCAAGCTCTGGAAGGGAGTCAGTGGCTTTCAACTCTCGATGCCCTCTCAGGATTTATGCAGCTGAGTATTGCTGAAAAGGATAAGGAGAAATTAGCCTTTTGAACCCATCGCGGGCTACACCAATTCGTTCGGATGCCTTTCAGATATGCTAATGGCCCCAGCGTATTTCAGCAGGTTATGCAAGGAATATTGGTTCCATACCTTTGGCTGTTCACCCTGGTCTACATTGATGATATAGTAATATATTCTCGCACCTTTGAGGATCATATTAAACATGTGGATCAAGTCTTAAAGGCTATCAAGACCTCAGGAATCACCTTATCCCCTTCAAAATGTCACTTTGCATACCAATCCTTATTATTATTAGGCCAGAAGGTGTCCAGGTTAGGAATGTCCACTCACAAGGAAAGGGTAGATGCAATAGTCAACCTGGATGCTCCTCGAAATGTTAAAGAGTTACAGACCTTCCTGGGAATGATGGTCTATTTCTCTTCATACATTCTGTTCTATGCCTGGCTTGCTGCACCATTATTTGGCCTCCTCAAGAAAGGAACAGCTTGGAAATGGTTGGATTTACATCAAGAAGCCTTCAAATTGTGCAAGGAAGTATTGGTTAATGCATGTGTACGAGCACATGCCATGCCAGATCTACCCTACAGAATATACTCTGATGCATGTGACTTTGGGTTGGCAGCCAGACTTCAACAAGTACAGCATATTTTAATCAGAGACTTGCAAGGGACAAGAGTGTATGATTGACTGAAAAAGGCCTTTGATGCTAGAGAACCTGTGCCTAAATTGGTTACTCCAGTATCAAAAACCGAAGATGATGTCCCCAAACCTGGTCCTTGGAGTAAAGAATTTGAGGATACAACCGTACATATTGAGCGAGTGATATGCTATTGGTCTCAAGTTCTAAAGTCAGCTGAATGAAACTATTCTCCCACAGAGCATGAAGCTCTAGCCTTATGGGAAGGACTTATTAAGTTTCAAGGTTATATAGAAGGTGAAAAGGTGACTGCTATTACTGACCATGCTGCCCTCACCTGGAGTCGAACATTTCAGAATGTCAACTGATGACTTCTTACCTGGGGAACTACCTTTGCAGCCTACTGAGATCTTACCATAGTCCATAGAGCTGGTCGAGTCCATTCATACGTCAATCCTATCTCCAGACCTCAACGTCGAATACCTCATCAAGAAGGATGACTTAAAGACTACTCTACTCCTCTCACATTGAATCAAGCTGAAGATCCTATGCATGATATGTATTCCTTGCTTGGCGAAAGATTTGAGGAATGCCTACTATCTACTACTGCCTGCTATGTGCTGATAGGCCCCATTGGCTTCTGACCCCAGAAAACATGATTTAGGGCGATTCTGCGTGCTTCGTGGGAATGGCAGCTTAGCGAATCAATAGTGCACTGTCAGTACTCTGTGCACTAGTGACCCTACACACCAGCAACAAGGCTCTCAGCTCCTCGGCACACTTAGGATGGCTCCTCGGTAGCCCAGTCAGCTGAATGTCATTCAGTCGAGTCAATGACATCTCAGCATGTATTGCCTGACACTGTTACTGCAGTCTGAACCAAGGTGGTGTCTCAGGGTGCCTTTCCATATGGCGTACAGCCCGCCATAGCATCAGATCAGCGCTAGTTCTATTGGCATGACTTTCCTTATGCGTGCAGTGCGCATCGACACATGGTGCAACTACGGCTATCACGACACTGTGACACCATAAAGCGGCCCCACCCTTTATCCCTCTTTTGGCGGGATCATGCCAGCATCGGCAGCATAGCCTGCCACCAGATCATCAAGTAGGCACACTCTAACGCAAAGTCACAACACACCCAACTGGCTCCCGACTGCAGAGCGGTGCGCATGCTAGACCTGGTCGCAAGGGGTACTGGTCGAGGATCGCATGTGGATTAGGAGCAAGGCAGTACAAGTTGTATGGATGTGAGGCTGAGCAGAGGCATGACTCGCGGTAGTAGGTAGATAGAATCGGACATAGAGCAGTCGCTCTCTTGTATTTAAGACATTACTCTATTGTTTGTACAAAAAGTGATCTTCACCACACACTTCAGATTTCAGTCTCACATCAGAGTTTCTTTTAAGTCCATCTTGCGACTCACGTTTAGGTAGTCTTGCATACCTCCAACTTCGCCCAGAGATAGCAACAGAGTATACCAGCGTAGCATCGCTGATCGTAAGCAAATCCTTACAAGTCCCTTTCTCTTAGACAGCTCCGCACGCTGTAACGTAGTACTAACCAGAGCCTATATACGTCTGAGTTAGAGATAGCAACTACAAGTAGCGCTCCCCTATAGAGCACCGAAGACCATACAGCGCTGAGTGGGAGGAGTCTCATATAGTGCCTACACAGCGCCGTGCACATAGCGCTACCTAGTGCATAGCGTCACCTTCCACCCTCAGACTGCTGCCAAGTAGCGACTTGGCGCCAACCTCCCTTTAGCCCCAACTATACGTCTCCCCTACACCCATCCCCTCTGAACTATATTACCCTTCGTTACCCCGGGCCTTGCAGCCATCTGACACCAAGGGTGTTGGTGTTTGCTTTGTGGTTGTGTCTTGCTTTAGGTCTCATTTCCGTGGGTTTTGTCATGTGTCTGTGCATATCAGCGCATCATCGCGTGTCTGACACGTGTTTGCACTGCCACCACGTGGTCTCTATTCTGACATTTGATGGGTCGAACGTTCCTGTTGATATCCCAGCAGCTAGATCATATTCCTTATTGATTGGTCTGTCTTCTGATGACATCAATGATTGGATCAGCACCTATCAGCAAGATAATCATTACACGCATGTATTGGAACATCTCAATGATAATAGCATCAAGAATAAATTTCAATTCCCTCAATACAGATTAGACACGAGTGGATTAATCTATTTTGAGGACTGGGAAGGCCATTCTCACCTTTGCATACCCGATTCTCGCAAATTGGAAATCCTGGATGAGGTACACAATTCGCAAACTGAGTCAGCGCACGGTGGCTACCATAAAACCTATCATTGTATTGCGGCTACATACTATTGGCCGCATATGGCATGAGATATAAACAAATATGTGTACACCTGCGATATCTGTCAGAAGGCCAAACCTCACCGCCATGGTCTGGTTGGACTGCTCCAAACTATTCCAATACCTTCTCAACATTTTGAAGTTGTATCAATGGATTTTATCCCGGACCTTCCAGAATCAGAAGGGTACAACAATATCCTGGTCATTGTCAACAAGCTGACTAAATACGGAATCTTTGTGCCATGCACTACTAGTATAGATGAAGGTGCCACTGCTCAACTCTTTGTGAACAAAGTAATCTCTCAGTTTGGCATTCCCCGACAAGTTATCACTGACTCAGATAGATGGTGGGCTAATGATTTCTGGAAAGAGATATGCAAGCTAATGGGTATGAAATGAGCCTTGACAACTGCACATCACCCTCAGGCTGACAGACAAACAGAGGTATTAAATCAGGGTCTCAAAATCTCATTGTGATCTTTTGTGGGTCCCTCATGCTCTGATTGGTCAAAGTACCTAAGTTTGATAGCGCTATCCTATAATTCCACGCCACACATGGCAACTGGCTTCTCCCCTGCCTTTCTCCTTCAAGGGTATACTCCTATCACCAGATCCACCTTGTGCCATGGTCCAGAAGCACTTCTGCTGATATGCTACATGCACAGACACATGGGGAATCCATACGCATGAGACAGGTGCAAAGGTCAGTAGGTGATAAACAGAGAGAAAGTGATAGGCAGATGTGCTTGACCTCAGGGGCAAAACACCTAAACCTATGCTCTGATAGATAGATGGGGGATGTTGTCCAACTAGTGTCAGAAGGGTAGAACAGCCTATGGATGCTTCACTAATATTTGTGGGGTTGAGGACTGAAGTCGTGCACACTGAGACACGGACACCACTTAGTAAGGTGGGAGGAAGGTGGACAAGATAGACTATGATCGTGGACACATGGGCCCTACTAAATGAAATGCATACTTGGACACTACTGAGGCTTCTTGCCTGAACCTAGCACGAAACCACTCGGGGCTGCTAGGGTCACTGAGGAACGTTCACAGACACTTGGGTCGCGGGTACTTCTCTGGCGAAGCAGGGACAACATCCACTCATGTAATAGACTAGACTAGGCTTGGGTTAGCTTTACTGGTCAGGGAACGACTCACCGTGGACTAGTCAATGGAATAATTAGACGAGCTGCCTTAGAGCACCAGAGACACTCTGAGAGTAAAAACATCTTTTTAGAGGTAAGCACTGAGTTGTACAGAATGAGACTAGAGGGAGAGAACCCACTACGAGCTAATGGGGGTACAAACTTGTTCTCTCGCCCTTCTCCCTATCGCCTTTATCCTGTCTCCTTTGACGAGACTCCTTCACACCGCAAACCATCCCTAAGACTTTGCCTGTCACATTCATACCCTTGACCCTGAATGTGTAAGTGCATCCTCCCGCCAATGACTCCTACACCCATCTGGTCCTGTCATTGGTTAGGTGCACTCGCGTCCACAATGCTCCTGAGGTGTCAAGGAAAGCTATGAGCCTCATGGCATATCCCCTGTGGTCTTAGCCTTGACCGTCCTTTCACATCCAGTAATGCACGCTACCAAACCGTCCATAGTAGCGATGGGTCTTCAACTACCTTTTTTGCAAGCGCTTCCCTGGCCTGTCATTCCTGAAGGATAGGCCTCTACTTCATCTGTCGAGGGATCAGTGGTCTCCCATGTGCCTTTGCGATGCTTGCTACAACATGGGTAGTGAACTGCCTTGATGGTGTCTTGTGTGTTACTACCCATCGGCCCCACTGAGTCTGATGACCTGATACCATCTCAGTCATTGGTATAGGATACTCGTCGACCTCTGATGTCCATGCATGTTGAGCAGATATGTTCCACGTGACCCTGTCTGCAGGTTGTCCACAGATAGGCCTGATGTGCGATACCGTCCACCACACCTAGCTGTCCATATGTCCACAGATGCCTCATATCTGTCGCGGACAAGGGTAGCTTTAGTTTGTCAAAATGCTGTTTTCTCCAGGCAGGATCGTCTGGTGCGTATCACACTCCCCTGGACTATAATTCGAACTGTCCCCAGTTCTAGCGCAATGATCATCGAGGTGGATGTTGCACTATCCGAGTCAGCCCTCTGGGAGATACTTGAACATAAAAGCCACACTTGACCCCTTTGCAGAGAATATTCCACTCGACCCCAGTTTCTTTCTGGGAAGAAGATGGCCAGACTGATCCCTCCTAATCCTTGCCTACAGGAGTTGGACACCATCAAGCTAGTCTTAGATACTATGAACTTCATTCGTTGGAACTATCACTTAGAGAACTAGCACCGAGCAGTCCACAGTACCATTGAGCAACTGGTAAGCCATTGCCCTAGGACCCATGTCTGCCCAGTTGACCCATCCAATTGGCGACCTCTAGCAGGACCATCTAAGAAATGCCCCTTCATGTATTGCATATGGGACTTGGACACTCATCCACAACTGTTTGGTTGAGTTCTTCGGTAGGGCTGAGTTCGAAGCGCACTTCCCTCCTCCTCAGACCGTGATGACTACAGACTCGCATGGGGAGGACCTGGACATCACTTCAACGCCCGCACCATCAGTATCACCTTCCTTGGTGTCTGTCACGAGTGGTCCATTTGATGCCACGACTCCAGACCCCCTGGTACCAGTGTCCAATGATGTTTTACTTTCTTATGGCTTGCCCAAATTTCCTCCTGGCGCTTGTCTTGAGTGGGATGGACATAGCGAGTACCACCAAGACCAGTTTCCCTTGAGAACCTCCCACCTCTATTCAGGCCAGTTCGCCGGTTGGACTGAGGCTGTCATTATCGAGAAAGTTGAACAATTGGGTTACTGTCATATGGCCTTCGACTGTGACCCGGGGGCACTTCCAGTAAGCATATTTTTCCACTACCTTCGCGTGAGCGCCAAGTTCACATTAGAGTCGATCCTAGTGCACTCGATGCCACCAACTAGACCTCATCTGTCTCGCCCCTCGATGCGGATGGTCTGGTCCTTGCTGGCACTGTGCCATCCAAGGACCTTGTTGCCTCTTGTCCACAAGTCCATCCCCCAATTTCTATGATTCCACGTATACTCACTCAATGCTTCTTAGGAATCGCTCCTCCGGTGGAGGCCCCAACTCGTGAACGCTGCCAGGAGGCCTTCCTCCTTCCCCGACATCTTCCCGAGACTGAGCCACTACCCTCACATCCATCGGCAACCCAATTCTTCCTTCACGCTCGTGGTCCGTCCGCAGACCTGTATTGACTGGGTACCGAGCTCCGGTTCACGTGTTCCTGTGTTTTTGTCCTTATGCGGGAACTAGCCGTAGTCCGCCGGGCACTAGATGAAATCGAAGAGCACCTAATGCTGTAGTATTAATGTATTACATGTCTAATATTTTAACAAACCCTTATGCAATACCCAGTAATGTTTTAAGTGTAATGTATTAATGCCCCGGGCTATGCCATACATTGCCCCGGAACCCGGGCTGGGTTTGAATTGGACTGCCCGGCACCCAGGCATCAAGATCTCAATCGGGTTTGGATGTCAAGTGTGGGAAAAAGGCTGCTATATTGGTGATAATAGCCTAGGACCTTGGTTCTGGCCCGGAAAAATGCGGAAAAATCGGAACAAATCAGAATATATTCCTGGACCCATTTGGGACCCCTCCAGTACTAAAAATAGATTGATATATAAATAGAATGCTGCAGAACAGGATTCAGCTGCCCATATAAATTCGCATAAAATGCCTAAAAATGCGGAAAAAATCAGGGTAGCTCCTGGGACCTGATGGGGTCTGATGGCATCATGATATTATGTAATCCTTTCATGATATCCATTCAGCTGCACATATAAAATGGGAAAAAATGCCTAAAAATGTGGAAAAAATCAGGGTAGTTGTTAGGACCCCTTGGGCCCAGATGCCATCATGATATTATGTAATCAACTACCTGATATGAACACCATTTGATGTTATACACCTCTGGAACCCATGTTTCACCCTCTTTCCACTGGTGTGGTCCATTTCTCTATCTGGATCACATTTGTCATGGTTGTAGCACCTCAGCCATTAGAGCTATAGATATGGGACTTGTCCCATCCATTTATATCAGCTACCAGCTATCTATGGGTACCAAAAACTACCAAAAGTATTTTTTCATGCACTGTGTTTAAAACACTTTTTCGTGTTTTCCCACACTAGTACCTCACCACATAACTTGCCTTTTTTGGGAATATGGTCACCCAATATAGGGCTACAGGTTTACTTAAGACACCAAGAGATTCTGATGAGCAGGTGGCTACTTACCGCTTTTGGGTAGTAACCCCTCTGCAGCCTCTCCCCAGCTACCACTTTTGGTTCTGGTGGTCAATATCACTCCTCCTAGTGTATACTAGTGTATCAGAGTATACTCACTGAGTCTGGGACCATTTGGGCCATTATTCAGTGACCCAGTACTGATTGACCTCAAAATCATGCATTTATTGATACCCTACTACAGCCAGTATACCTACTGCACTGGAAACATGCCATAATATAGCCTAGAGTATACCCATTTGACCCTAGATCCTATCTCAGTCACCCCACATACTGCCCAGTACCACATTGCACTGTCAACACCTTGTTCGGGTGCACACTAGTAGCTCACATGGCGGGCAAGCGAGGTGTCCTTTTTTGCAGAGGTGCAAAAAAAGGACACTATGTCCCTGTAGCTGTCCTGTCAGCTGGACCATCAGCAATTTCTGAAGCGCCGTGCCACCATTGCATCATGGCTGTCACAATATAGTCACATCACACAAGTAAAAAAGTTACGAGTAATTCAGCCGCCAATATTCAATAGCTGAGGAAAACAAACCGGCATCCAAATAGCTGGCTCCTTTGCATCCTCTCCGGGTTGCATTGCTACTTGGCTCCAGATAATATGTACAGAATACTTGCTGTATAAACATGGCTGAATTCTAGTGTCCCGGCATGCTGTATTAACTCGACCACTTGGCAACCAGCTATTGAACGCCATGGGTTCTTGGTGACAATCTGGAATAGTGCCTAGCACAAGCAAACACTCTAACACATAATGCGCCAGCCATGACTCTCCATCTAGTATTCGGGTGCAGATGGCCTTTGCTTTGCCTGAGCCTTGTGAGTGTGTTGCATTCTCCCAAATCAATATCTCGTCCGTGAATGTCCTTGCTCATCTAAATTCTCAGGCTACATCATTGGGCCCTCTAATGTCTGCTGAACAAGCTGCTGCTCTGCCGCAGGTCCAGCAGCTATCCCTGGAGTTTGCAATGTACATTGAGCAGGTATTACACCAGGAAATCGAGAAAGTCCATCACCAGAATGCGCAGGAGCATCAGGAGATGGAGGCAGTGCATATGGCTCATGAGCAAGCACTAAGAGCGGAGTATGAGCAGTGTGAGCAGGTATACCACTCTGAGATAGATGCTCTCTGTGCACAGCTCCAGGTGACACAGCCAAGGTGAATAAACTGTTGCTGCATATCTTGAGAGCTGCTGTGCTGATTGTAATATAGTCATGCAACACGGTTCCTCTCGTCCACCATCCCAACTCCCCAAGGAAACCAGTTGACAGCGCTGGCAGATCATTTCCAAAATGACCCATTGATTTGACTCCCTACTCACTACCCAAACATCAGAAAGTCGCTCTCAACCCATCAAAGAATCACTGCCGAGTGTCCAAGGTGAAGAAGCCCACCACACAAAAGTATCGTGTCTGAAGCTCTGAATTACCTGGAGACCTTGGCGGACTTAAGGTGTGTCATGTGTAGATTGATTCATGTTATCACTAAAAGTATGTTTAGAGGGCACTGTTCACACACATTTGGATCCTATGGAGGCTCGGGCATTACCAGGTCCCGCAGGTGCCACCCTCAGATGTTCTTCAGGACTTTTTTGTGCATTTCTCCAGTGAGCATGACCTAGTCGCTGTTGATGCTGCTGGGCTGCTGCTGGTTGATGCATCTATTGTAACAGTCCTTTCAAAATTCCGATTTGTGGGTCTGGGTGTTGCGGACCATCCTGCTGTTGTTGTTGAAGATGAAATGCTTCGCTTCATCCAGACGTTGATTGCAAGGTTTGGGTTTTTGTGCTGGTGTCCCAATCTACGAGACACACCATACTCCCTCTACAACTCAGCGTGTCACATAATCGCCATCAATACATTCAAGCAGGCCCTCCTTGCCGACACATATCGTCATTTGGTCCCTAATCTCTGCTACGCCTGTCTGTATGACCACTTCATTCACCATCTTCAGCTCAAGCGCTTCCTGAAGGAACAGAAGAGCCCAGGGAGTGTTTCTCAGTCAGAGGGGTGGGGTAAATCATACAAGAATCAGTTGCGAGTGAGTTATGCTTGGGTTACTTGACTACAACTTTACTAAATGGACATCCCAGCTTGCAAGAGCCAGGGAGAAGTTCGCCAAGGCACAAAGGCTCCCTCAACACTATATCAAGATCCTTGGCAATGTCAAGGCTACCTCAGATGATGAGTGGGATCATCAAACATTTGCCATTCCGCTCAGAGGCTGCTAATGTGTTGGTCTGCCAGTTCGATAAGCTCTGGAAGGATACAATGATCATGGAGGGTGGCAGATGGCTGCTGCATAACAGACAGCTGCCAGTTGAACCAAGGGTCTCTGAAGGTCACCATATTCCAGTTGGTCTTCCTCTCGACTTCTTTGATCTGACATTCTACAACCAGCTTCTCCCTGCTTTCCACAAGAAGATTGCGGAGGAGTGCTTGGCATTCCCACTGAATCCATCTGATATTCTCAAGCTGCCTGGCTTGAATGCTGAGGCAATATCTGATATAGAACTCCTTGAATGCTGTGGGAGTGTTGTATTACCACGTTATGATGTTCCTGATGAGGATGTCAAGGAAGTGGAACTTGATGATGAGAGTGATGAGCATGACAATGACGATGAGATGGATGATGGACCGGTTGATGATAATGATGGAGATAGTGCTCGACGCCATGCCTTTGCTCACCTGGTTGAGCAGAACAGTAGATTGACAGAACTTTAGGCACACTTCTACATAGAATATGATAAATAAATAAATGTTGTGCAAGAGTACATGGGATCAGTGTCATGCAGAGACTGAATTCAGTGCAGTGTCAGCTATTTGTACCTAGAATGCCTAGATGGTTGTTTTCCTTGGCTATTGAAATATTTATGACCAAATTACCGGTGGATTTTTATTTGTGATGTGACTACATTGTGACAGCAATGATGCAATCACAGTGCAGCGCTTCGAAAATTGCTGATGGTCCAGCTGACAGGACAGCTACAGGGACATAGTGTCCTTTTTTTGCACCTCTGCAAAAAAGGACACCTGTTTTGCCCACTGTGTCAGGTTGTTAGTCCAAACAGTCCGAAAATGATCCGAAAATGTCAGAGAAGCTGTTTGCTATTCGAATGTGATACTATGCAGCCTTTGGTGTGACTGGGATATGATCTAGGGCTGAGTGGGTATACTCTAGGCTATATGTTGGCATGTTTCCAGTGCAGTAGGTATACTGGCTGTAGTAGGGTATCAATAAATGCATGATTT
Organism: Neolentinus lepideus HHB14362 ss-1; assembly: GCA_001632425.1. Classification (NCBI taxonomy): domain Eukaryota; kingdom Fungi; phylum Basidiomycota; class Agaricomycetes; order Gloeophyllales; family Gloeophyllaceae; genus Neolentinus; species Neolentinus lepideus. The sequence goes on from KV425627.1 coordinate 93,578, forward strand.
TGAGGTCAATCAGTACTGGGTCACTGAATAATGGCCCAAATGGTCCCAGACTCAGTCAGTATACTCTGATACACTAGTATACACTAGGAGGAGTGATATTGACCACCAGAACCAAAAGTGGTAGCTGGGGAGAGGCTGCAGAGGGGTTACTACCCAAAAGCGGTAAGTAGCCACCTGCTCATCAGAATCTCTTGGTGTCTTAAGTAAACCTGTAGCCCTATATTGGGTGACCATATTCCCAAAAAAGGCAAGTTATGTGGTGAGGTACTAGTGTGGGAAAACACGAAAAAGTGTTTTAAACACAGTGCATGAAAAAATACTTTTGGTAGTTTTGGGTACCCATAGATAGCTGGTAGCTGATATAAATGGATGGGACAAGTCCCATATCTATAGCTCTAATGGCTGAGGTGCTACAACCATGACAAATCTGATCCAGATAGAGAAATGGACCACACCAGTGGAAAGAGG